>PVJA010006487.1:0-72981 GCA_004027025.1 Myocastor coypus
TATGTACACAGGATGAATCAGATATTGGTCTCAAGAACCTTCAAAAGGTTCAGCATATTGATTATAGCACAATGTAACGCTAAAACTATGTTTGGAATACATGTCACTCTTGTCTTTTTGATATGTACTGCTCCTGGTGTAAACTCAGTTACTGTCATTCTCTCAAGAGTAGTACTTGAAAATAAGAGACTGGGCTAAATATCATGTTCTTGACAGGCTACAATTTTGTATTTCCTTGAATTTCCAAATATCAGTGTCAAAATTGTGTAACTGCTTATATCACATTGTATGGAAAGTTATTAGAATATCAATGATGGCCAGAAAATATCATTTACAAGCTAAGTAAAAGATATCTGATACTCAGAAAGCCAGTGATGATAAGCTCAAGTACCTATGTTATAGAGTAATAGTATCACAAAGCTTCTCTGCTGGAGGGTTAAGAATGTAAGTTAACAGACCAAAAATTGGAGTAAAAGAAGTGCTATAAGGATAGCCAATATTTTGGCCCTATCCCTTCAAGGTCCATAAAGACCCAGGATATAAGAGAACCTGTGCTGTAATATCTTATAACTCAGAGGTGTGCCAAATTTCCTGGTCACAGAGATTATGGGACCTCAGAGGAAAGGGATGAATGAACTGCAGTGAGTCTAAGGAGAGCCACCCAGAGAAAAACATTCTCTCAGGCTTTCACAGAAAGCAAAATGGCCAAACAATGGCCATGGCTCGTCCTGAAGGCTGACACTAACAACAGTTCTACAAAGTACTGCCTGTGGTCCCAAACTTAATCCTGAGGGGATTTGACCCTGGAAGATACAAAAAAAAAAAAAAAAAAAAGAATGTTTTGTTATACAGGTCTTGCTTCGACTTGCCCTTGACCACCCAGCAAGAAAAAAAAAATGCTTAATTACACTGCATGAAACGCAGAGCTAGATTGGTGAGATGAGCTTTAGGAGGCTTAGATTCAAGAGCCTCCAACATCACAAGCTTCACTGGTGGCCCACTACAATTGCAGAATTTTTGACTGGGTATGTATCTGCTTCCTCTTAGTCCAAAGAGAAGTATATTGTTTTCCTTTTTTTTTTCTAAGCAACATCAATAAGGAGGTGGGTCATGCCCACACACTGTACTTTGTAGAACGATTGTGAGGACAGTATGCAATATGTCAACTTTCAAAGAAAAGAAAGGGGGAAAGAAAAGTAATGTTGATTTAGTAGGGTTAATATTTAATTGTTTGATCAATCTTAAATACCTATATGTATTAATCTAAACTGATCTGATGATGAAAATATGTAATATAACCATTGTTAAATTTAAACAATAAAAATTTGAAACTTGAAAATAAAAAGAAACATGGTTAGCAAAATGCAAAAAGTTGAAATTGTCTTATGAGTTTTATAAGATCACAGGGCAACAGAACAAGAAATCAATATTAAAAGTGACCACAGAGACTATTGAAGTGTAAAGGAACTAAACAATGTACTCTTGAATAATCAATGAGTCGCAAAAGAATTTAAGGAGAAGTAAGATAGTCCCTAGAATTAAGTGATCATGCTGGTACAACATGCCATGTCTAATGTGACACAATGAATACTGTCCTGTGAGGGACATTGATAGCCATGAAGAAAGGCCAAGAGAAAAGCAGAATGAGCCCAAATATACAACTTAACAATGCATCTGCAGTTCCTAGAAAGATAATCCAAATCCAGAGTTTGTACAAGAGGGGAACTTACAAAAATCATAGCACATATGAATGAAATTCAGACTAAAATACAAACAAACACAAATAGTCAATGAATTTGGATCTCAACCTGTTTCCCTTATGGCCTTTGATTGGCTGGATGAGGCCAATACACATTACATGACAGAATCTGCTTTATGTCAGGTTTAAGGACTTTAAACTTAATCTCATCTATTAGAAAGTAACTACACCACTACTGAGATGATGTTTGGTGAAATACCCAAGTGGTATGACTGTGTTAGCTTTCCATCACAATGACAAAATACCCATAGTGCTCATTTTACAAGGAAAAAACCAGCTGATTTTGGCTCACAGTTGGGCAGCTTCTGGTTGAGGATCATTTTGTAGTGTGTCGTTTCAGTCCTCTGATGACACAGCACGTGATGGCAGAAGTGTGAGGCAAAGTGGAAGCACTCAATCATGTCCGGAGAGCAAAGAGTCAAAGGAGGAGGCTGAGTCCTGCAGCCACATCCTAGGACATGCCCCAGGAGGCCTCACTTCCTCCCCATAACACAGGTCAGGGAAGCCAGCCTTTAATACATGGATCTCTGGGATCCCAGAAGTGGGCCACCCCCTCAGGCAGGAGGTCAACTACAGAGGCAAAATGACCAGCATAGACAGCATGTGCACAAGAATGGGATGCTTCTAGAGGCTTCCTCTGCATTGATGTTCGCCATTAAGGCTCATGTTCACTTTTCATGATCAAAATTAAGGCTGCTCCTATGGTTTGTGAGCACTGATTATTGATATAAGATTTAAATTCCTTAAGAGACGAGATAGGTTCTTCTTATTTTCATATAAATAAATTTGGTTAAATCAGTTTAGAAACACCTCTCTAGACTTTAACACAACATTAGGCTTGCAGAAAAAAGCAGATTCTAAACTTATTGAGTTCAGCTGCTCTTATTTTGATGGAAACCAAAGTTTACTTGCTTGCATTCCTTGCTTTGTATGACAAGCACAGACATAAAAGTTATAAAATATGAGGTCAAACATTTTATTATTCTTTTTACATACATCATGTTCTTCAATTTTAAACTAATTGTGTAAATATCTTCTTGGTCATAGTGTCTTCTTCTAGGTATTATATAATTTAATTACTTATTTTACTTTATTTGTTATAGGGTCTCACCCTGCAGATTAGACTTGTAGTGAACCTCTTGTCTCAGACTCCATCAGCACTGGGATTATAGGCATGTACCAACATACCCAGTTTCAGGGTGGATATGGTTCTCCCAGGGCTGGCACGGCATGCAGTACCAGGCATTGAATTCAGGTCCTTGTGCTTGCCAAAATCACTGAGCTATCTCCTCAGCCTTATTTATCCATTTAAAAAATATTTTAAAGAGAAAGAAAGGATAAAAAACAAAAACAATAATATGGAAACTCAAAAGATACTAGGAAATTAGTAATGGTTAATATATTGAATATTATTATCTTCAAATAGTTGCTCAAGTTATCACATATAGGCATGTATAATTGATCAATCAATATAAAAACATACCACTTATTCAGCATACTAAAAAGTCAGTGGTCCAACTACTGTATTTATCATACATATGCTTTTTTTCTCTTTCTTTTCTTTTTTTACCCATACCAGTTGTTCTTTGCTTTTGAGCAGTTTCTTCCCCTTTCACAGTATCCTTTGCAGATTGGGGTCTCATTTGCTTGTGCAGTTATTCACTCTAGGAAGACTATGGAGACAACTTAGTGCTTAGACATGTGAGGCTTTTTTTTGGTACTATTAATTGAACTTAGGACCTTCCATTTGCCAGGCATGTGCTATGCTGCTGAGTTATATCACTGGCCATAAGTTTGTTTTCATAACGGAAGACTAAAATCTCCAACTTTAATTCTTCATGAAGAGGGGAGGAGTAAAAGCTCATCCACGTTGAAGTCTATAGCTTTTTATTGGGTCTAATTCTCTTTTTGCATGTGTCTTCTTTTTAACTATATTAAAAGTAAGCAATTGTCATTCTTTTGAAATTAGTTTCATGCTTATCTGAAGAAAATGATCATGAAGTGCCATTTACCAGAGATTTGTATGAAGGAATGCCATGTAGTCTGTTGCAGTTTGGATCCAGCATACTCCCTAAGCAGCATGTGTTCAGAGACCAGGATACTAGAAGACAACAGGATCATGGCAGCATAATACTCATCGGTAGATTAAGAGCTCAGGACTGAATGTGCTGTTAGGGAGGCGGACTGGTTGGAGGATGTGAGCTACCAGTGACATGACCTGGGAGTGTGTGCGTCTCTCTCCAGCTTCTGCCTCCTGGTTGCCATGTGAGGGGCTCACTGCCAGGCCTTTCCACCATGCCCTTCCTGCCTTGGATCTGCAGACTTCGGGCTTATAATATGAGCTGATATAAGCCTCCCCTCCTTTAAGAGTTGTGGGTTAGGGCTATTGTGTACCAGCAGCTGAAACATGACTGGAACACAATCCAGTTCATCTCTCAGACCTGGATATCTATCCAAATAAAATGAAGTCAGCATACAAAAAGAATACCTGAATGCCCAAGTTATGGTGGCTGTGTACACAGTAGCTAACGGGAAAATTTCATTTAGCTCTCAGTTTGCAGAAATTTCAGTCCACAATCAGCTGTCTCCAGGACAGAGTGGTAGGGCAGAAGGGCAAAAATTCATGGTGGCAGAAGATAGCAAAGGTAGCCAGAACAAAAGGACCGAGTGAGCCTCTTCTCCTCCCTTATACTGTACACGTGGTACCTGCCCTAGGGAAGTTGTAGCCCTCACACCTCGACTCCCAGCACTAGATAATGAAACAATCACACACTCTAGATTTGGTCACTTTGGAAAAGCTTGTCCTCCCATGACCGCATGAGGCTTTGGAGGTGGACATACAGACACAAATAATAGCACTAAGATATGAAATCAGCCTATGGGCCCCCCAACAGATTAATAGATGAATAAAATTATAAATATAACATATAATATATAATATATAATACATAATACATAATACGTAATATATAATATATAATATTATATATCTATACATCAGAATATTATTCAATCATAAAGTAAAATAAAATCCCATGATTTTTAAGGACAATGGATAGAATGAGAGGGGATCATATCATGTGAAATAAACCAGACAAAGGAAAACAGGTACCATGTGTTGCTTCTCACATGTGAACAGTAAAATTCTAACAAGTTGATCCAAGAGATAGTTATTATTTGGAACTGGAAAGGGTACGAGGGTGGGGAATGTGAGGGTGTGTGGAGGGTGGGTAGTTGGATATGACCACTGTATTCTCCATGCATGTAGGAAAATAACACACTATATCTCATTAACATGTACAATTGAAATGTATTTAAATGAAAAAATAAGGAAATATCTCACTCTGAAACTAACGTGGAAGGATCTGACTATCTCTGACTCTAGGCTGGTTCCTGCACTTTGCTTTTCTATTCACAAAGGGGCTGATTTACATATCCTGTTGTCCACAAGTACAAAATGGCAGCATGGCAAATGGGGCATACTTCATTTTGAAAATGAGATATTAGAGAAGAAATCACTGGTTCCTGGGTTGTTTGGGGGCGGGGGCTGAAATCAGAGCATAGTTCTATAGTTATCTAAACACTAAAAATCACTAGACAAATGTACCTGGACTTTAGGAGTCTTGAGAAGGAAGTGCCATGCACAAAGTGACCTCTAGAGAGCGCACTCACTGAGATGGCAGACGCAAGGAGTTGGTACAGACTGGCTGAGAAAGGCAAAGGATTCTTGGACAATGAAGTCATATTTTTCACACAAAAAATACTATCATGTTGAGGTAATTTCTCAAAGCTGACAAGTAAACAGCTATGTAACTTGCAAATGATGACAATATGTAAATGTGATTTCCCAAACTGGAACATAAATGATTAGGTGAGAAATTCTCATTTTTATTAACTTAAAGCACAATAGATTTTTATTCCCATCAAACTAAAAAGCTCAATAAGTAGACAACTTTTCCAGTTTGTATTATATTATATCAGTAGTTTGTTTAAAAATCTTGAGTCTTGAAAAAATAAGTCAGAAAAGTATGGAAAAGGAGAAAAGCATAAGAAAAGCAAGCTGAAGCCAAGAAGAGATAATTAGCACCAGAAAGTAACCCACTCAGGCCCAGGACACTGCCACATTGCTGAGAGCACAAACCCTTTCTCAAGTTGCCCATTAACGAAAGCTGGAAAGAGACGCCACTGTTCCTATGACTGAAAGCCTTCTTAAAACCCAATGTGCCTAGGTACCTCAATTTGCAATATGCGAGTCCTAAAGAGATTTCAATTGAGATGACATAGTTGAACAAATTATGTTTTTGGCTTGGCTAGCTTAAAGCATTTATTATCGCCTAATCATTTTATCTAGTGAGAAAAGCTAAGAAACCACAAAGGACTCTGAGAGATGGTGATCATGTGAACACAGGTCTTCATTACCACCCATGTTGACTGGTCTCTGTAGCCCACAGAGAATGACAGTCAACATGGCCAGGCCAGAAACCCACAGAATGAAGACATACAAGTGAGAAAGGAAGGATGTTTGTGCCATTTGGAGCTGAAGATCTAGGGTTATTCTTTGTAGGTGTATCAAAGATACTATCCCACTGGCCAAAGTCTTATTTTTTGCTTTACCTTTTACACAGTCATGGATTTTCTGCCCACATAGGTGGCTGGGCATTGCCCTCCTACATTCCAAGTCTACAAACGTTCGGAAATCAGTCTTAATTTCTTTAGAATTGTCCACTTTATTCTCAGCAAGATTAGTGGCCCTCATTGAATTCTCATCTCCTCAAAGCTTTGCAAAATTGAAATTGACTGTGGGGAAGCTAGAAATAGCTCAGTCTTCATTTTAAATCCCCATATAACCTGAAAAATGGAATTGCATGATTTTCTCATTGAAAGTTCAGATAATTTAGTGGTGATTCAGAAATTGGTGCCTGCTGGTTTCTTGATTTAATGTGTCTTTTAAGATCATTTCTCTTCCTTCAGACTACGAAAGTTGCAGTAATGCCGGTCGTATTTCCTCTGCTTGAGCTATCACAGTGGCTTCTCGAGACTTGTCTTTATTCCATGTCACCCACTCTGCACAGTACAGCACATCTGATGATTATTTTTTTTTCTGGTGTTTGGCTTAGTTTCATTCAATTCAACACTATGCTTAGAGCATCGTATCTTCACTCAACATGTCTCAAACCCCCATTCTTGGCCTAATCTTCTCTTTCACAACACAGTGCTATCGCACTGTTCCTTAGACCAATTTCATCCTCCGTCATTTCCCATAGTAATGTTGTGTCCTAAAACTCCTCCAAAATAGAGAAAAGAATGATATTCACAGAACTTATTGACCTGGTGATACCATGAACTTCTCTTGAGAATCAAATATAGCCCTGTAGAGTTTGACTGAGAGAAAACAGCCCTGGTAATGAATTTAATGATCCTGAAATTACAATGTCTTCACCGGCCTCACAATAGGTCCTTCTGTTACCATGACAACCTACTTTGCAAAGAACTGAATTTAGAGAGAGCCCAAGAGGGAAGCTTCAGATATATTTTCTCTTCTTTTACCATCTCATATTTACAGGTCATGGTTACATCCTTCTTTGCCTTGTGGCTTACATCAATCTCATAAGTTGCATAGATTTTATGTTTAAAAAACCTACTGAAGTCACTCATTCTTCAAGTACCAATTTTTCTGTCAATTAAATGAGCCATGGAGGTTACTGGGAAGATAGCTCAGTGGTCTAAGCACCTGCCTAGAAAGCACAAGGACCAAGCTTCAATACTCATACTGCACCACGCTGGAACCCCAGGCACACTAGGCCAGCCACCGAAATCAGACATGGTGGTATTCACATATAATCCGAGTCCTGGGGAGGCTTAGACAGGAGGATTACTACTAGTCCAAGCTGCATAGCTAGACCCTGTATACAATTAATAAATTAATAAATAGGCCAAGGAGTAAAGTTTCTTTAGGCCTTCTTCTAGGAACATGGAATATTGTCCACTATAAAAATCTTCCAATTGTGAAGACAATAGTAGAGCTAAATTATAAAGTACCTTTATTTCACAATTGCTTAGAAGACATTTTCTTTTTACTAACGTTAATATGATAAATTGTAGTAATAAGTATTGTAAAAAGAAAATTCAAACAGTTACTCACATGCTCCTAGGGACACAGTAGTAGAGAGCTTGATTAGCAAGTGCAAGCCATGTGTTCGATTCCTGTAATCACAAAAAAAAGGTAAAAGATGCATAGTAGAAGTTATGCCTGTCTCACCGTGAGAGAAGACATGCTTGTCATGTTGTTTTAGAGTCCAGACTTCACTTGTCCTGTAGGTCTCTATCATGAGTGTTCTCTACCATGCTCTGTTCTCAGATCTCTGGTATTCACATCACTTCCTCTTGAAATTTGCCGAAGTCTGGAGGAGAAAAAGCTTTAACTCAGCTTGCTCTTTAGGATACTACAGTGAAAAGAAAGTTAATTTGAGATAGTCAGGGAAATCATATAATTTTTAAAATAATTGTCATTGTTCTTAGCATTACCAAAATAATTTTTCAGTACTGGGGATCAAACTTAAGACCTTGCACTTGCCAGGCAGGGGTTTATGCCACTGAGCTATATCCCTGACCCAGCATTAGCAAAATTACCACAATCTACATTTTAATTTAGGCCACTTGTATTTAACCAATTGCTTGTGTGTCCCTTAGTGGTGGCTGATCTCCATCACAAGACAGAGGAATTCAAGTAACAGAGAAGATAGAGAAGAAAATCTTATTAGGGCATCAGTCATAAGGTTTCACACCTGTGATCCCCTTGGGACTCACTGCACAGGATGGTCACAGACTTCTGATGCACCCAAAGGGGATCACCTTCAACTGTGTGCTTTGGCCCTATGAAGTGGTCTGCACCATGGCCCCAAAGACTTGTATTCAAATTAAGAATAAGACCAACAGTTCACTTGTGCAGTCTGTGAGAAAGTGACATCAGTGGCAAAGGCATTAGCAGCTCATTAATAATTGACATGAAGCTGTTTTTCATGTAGTGAAAACTAAGCAAATGTAGCATGGGACATATCCGTTTCATCGTGATTGGAAGAATTACTGATGGCAATGGGGAGCTTAGGACAGAGAAGGATGAAGATGGTATTGGAAATGATCTATGCCAACGTTCTCCTAATCCCATTCTTCCCCATCTATTGTCATGTCAACTTCCTTACTAATTAGGAGATTCCTTCTGGTGGCCTCTAAGGATTCTCTGAATTTGAAAAGGTGAGTCCATTCTCCTGCTAATCTCTTCCATTGAAGACAGGTAGAAAAGATACTCTATCACTTATTAAAAGAAAAAGGACATTTCATTCCTACAGTGTGAGCTTTTAACATGAGGGTGAGGCCATCTCATTTTGAGATAAGCATTCTAATATAATTTCTTAATGCAGGATAATTTTTTAGAGCAAAAATGTTCTTTGGTAAATGAGGCTTTTCAAGCTAGTAGAGAAAGACATACATTGTGTAATAAAGTGGTTAATAGGAATTTGCCTCTATGTCTTTTTAAAGCTGAAGCAAAATGTATGGGATTCTTTTTGAAAAGTCAACCACTATTATAAGCTAGAGATTTATTATTCCTGTTGAATGTTCTGGAAAAAATTTTGAACAGCTGGGAAAGGGCCATGACTGCCCAATGCATAACATAAAAATGGGTTTTAATTATAAAGTTTTCCTGTTGGCTAAAACTGACTTCCTTGACCAATAACTCAAGCATCCCTTATCTGGGAAGAACCTGATGCAGTCTGTAGCAGTCTGACCTTTCTATAAAATGAGACAGTCATGTCTAACTTATTCAAGCTTATTCTACAAATTCTATTCCCTTTTCATTCTTTGGAAGAAAGTATAGCATTCTCAAGTGTGTCCATTTTAAAATATTGATATTGAGTCTTTGTAGGTTTTAAGCCTGAGCCTAGAGTTATAGGGGTTTGTATAATAACCATCATTAACTTCCTATCATCTTGTTTTGAAATTCCTTATCACTCTTATTATTTCTTCTCTTTTTAAAAAGGAAAAGATGGAAAGGCATAATTTAATGGGAATTTTTGAATCAAATTAACCCAAAGACTTTGTTTCTTTAGTAGACTATATGTTCAGCTCAACAGGTATCTTCAAATTGAGCATATAGTTGCACAGACATTGTTAATGAGGTTGTCTGCACTTGGAAAACTTTTCATAAGTAGAGGGCCTGAGGTCGTTGTTTCTCATGTTTGGAAAACTTATCACCTCTCCATACAAGGACAGACCTCTGAAAAGATGAGCTCACAAAGAAAATTCACAAGAAATCCATACGCAAAGAAATCCAACTATCACTTAAAATGAGCTGTTCACTCCCAGCACTCAGATAGACTGGACTCAAGCCGCTCATGCACTCAGAGGGGCAGATTTTGGAAAGTCTTTGGATCATAGGAGCATGCTATAATGATCAGGGATTAATCTGTTGATAAGCTCATTTAACACCTCCTTAGAGCAGAACATTTAGAAATTCTGCTTGCTATAGCAAATATCCTTTCAAAAGGGTAACTGAACTTCCAATAATACAAGGTAAATCCTCAAGAGTAAAGGTTATAGGGAATTTATGTTAAAAGTTAGCATTGCGAACATGAGCTGAACCCACCAGTATCTCTGTGTCATGGCCTGATGTGGTGTTTGTGGGCAGAGATTAGACCTAGAGCCACAGTAAGCCTTGCCTTGGTCCAACACCCACCTTCCAACCAGTGAAAAATAGGGTAGAAAAAAATCAGCCTCCCATGGCTTCAACAAAGAGTGTGTCTGGTTGATTGCAGGTTCTGGCAGTGGACGTTTACCCACCCATGGGTATCTCCAGTGTGCCTGTGTCTGCAGCAAAATCCTCCGATGGCTTGGGATAGCAAACGTTAGCACACAGTGCCAGCAATGGTCTCTTAGTCATAATACTACAGGAATATTGTCATGGATAGGAGGCTCTGAGACAGACAACGAATACACTTAAAGTTTCTACCACAACTGAGGGTTGTGGGACTGTGGGACTGTGCAAGGGGAGATGTCAAGATTGGGCCAACTCTGAAGGGATTTCTAGATGTCAGAGGGTCCTTAAAATTTATCCTGAGTAGGCAAATGTGATGCCTTCCCAACTACATGGTGACTGGTCTCCAGAGGCTGTGGGAAGATGTCATGACCTTGGCTCGGGAGGAGTGTCAGAGGAGGCTGGTTGTTGAGAGTTGGTGGCATTACTGCCCTCAGGACCAAGTAGTCCTTTATTTCTAAGGTGATGTCAAGATGGACATCACTATGTCCACTACAGAGATTCAATGGAAACAAACATAGAGCATCTGGAAAGGGATAAATCCTCTCCCCATGGTTCCACTGAATCTAACCTATGTAGTCATAAAATGATCACAGTCATTGCTCTGATTTAGATCAAGAAGGAAACCCAAGCCTCTCCAAAGAAGGGGGCTTCAGGAAGGTGTTTGGGTCACACAAGGGTGCTGTAATCATCAAGGATTAATGTACTGATGTGTTCGTAGCTGAATGTGCTGTTAGGAAGTGGTCAGAAGTCACTGGCAGTGTGACATGGAACCAGACCTGTGCCCTCTAGGCTCCTTCCTCTTCTCTCCACTTATGCCCTCCATGACAGGAGTAGATTTCATCCTCAGCAAGTACCTCCTGCATGGGGTTTCTGAGCTGAGCCTGCCCACCACCGGCTGAAACTTCTAAACATGAGCCACAATCAGCTCTCCTCCTTGGAGTTGTATGTGTCAGGTTACATCAAACAATGAGTAAGGGGACAAGGACAGTTAGCATGACAGTGGCAGTGAGTAATTTTGGAGACATAAGAACCAAGGGGAGAATGTGGATGCTGATGGGGAAATCATTCTTTCCTCTCCCCAGAACTGTTTGATCGTCGCCTCAGGATGGTGGCTTTCACCTAGAAAAGGAGAGACTCGAGAACCAGAGAAAGCGAGGTAGAAACCATACTTTCATGAGTCAGTAGTGGAAGTCACACAGCATCACTTCTGTGATTAGGAATAAATAAAACATGCAGCATCACCACTGCTACTCGGCATTATTCTTGAGGCCTTAGCATGTGCACTATGGCAGGAGACAGCCACAGAAATATCGAGATTGGCTGGTTCCTTAGGAAGCACAAGAAAGCAAGAAAATGCTGGGGAACACAAGTGTAGTATCTGCCCTGGAGACACAGGTGACCAAGCAGCACCCGACAATGACATACTCCTGGAATGGAATGTAGAGTAAAATAAATAATTCACAGGAGAATTCCAAATAATAGAAGCATACACTGCCACCTCTAAGAAATAGACCTCAGTACAACCCTGCATCCTGCATGTGAACTGGTTTGACTGTTGCACATCTACTAGCAGAGTCCTAAAAGAAGAGAAAGAATACAGTAAAAACAACCAAACAAACATAGCAAATGTTACCTTTGTCAAATGCTCCGGGACAACAGTGACGTCATGTTGATATCACATGTCCCCAACGTAGTATCATGAAGAGGGGGCTTGAGCTCTGTAGAATATTCTCTCAAACCTCCTAGGTCCACTTTAAACATGAAGAAAAGAACCAGAAAAACACAGAGTGAAGACCATTCTACAGACAACTAAACCAGCAGTCTTCCAAAGCATTAAGCTTGTGATAACAAGGAGAGGTCGTGATGATAACAAGGAAAGACCATCGTGATAACAAGGAAAGACCAGGGAGCTGCCAGCAAGAGGAGACCAGGGCCATGCTGCGACCGCATACGATATAGCACTGCAGACTGAAAACAAAGAACACAAGAATAGCTTAGGGTTAAAAACTGCTAGAATTGGAATAATCCTCAGTTTTATTTAGCAGTCGTGTAATATACTAGCTTCCTAGTCTTGACTTTAGAAGTTAGCTGAAAGTATTTGTGCATTATACTTGCTTGTTTTCCTCTAAATCTAAAATTATAACACAGATAAAAAGTTACTATATAAAGTTTGGAGAGAAGTAACAAACTTTGTATTCTAAAATGTGTAAAGTCAATTGACCGTGACAAACACGTCATCATTTATTTGATTTATTTTTAAGTAATTAAGCTTTATTTTTAACTGACAAAAATGTGCATAGTTATGTGGCATGCTATATTTTTATTTGAAACATTGAGGAATGGCTAAGGCAACTTAATTATTCTCCGCATGACTTCATGTGCTTACTTAAAATGTCTACTCTTGATGATTTGTAAGGTATTGTGAGATACGGTTCTTCACATTTCTCTTTCTGTTCAAAATCATGTGGTCTTTGACCAACATCTTCCTGGTCTTCTACCATGGCGGTGAGGACCTTCATAACTATTGTGCCTCTGTGAGTTCAACTGGCATGATTTTACAAATGAGTGATGTGGTCTGATGTCTTCTCATGCCTGGTTTATTTCATAAGCAAGTCATATTAAATACGAAGAATTATTATAAAGATTATTATATAGGATGGTAGGAAAGTGATGTACATACACACAACCAAGAGGACCTGATGAGTGGAAGAGTAGCTATGCATACAATTAACCAAGACAAATGTAGCACTGCAGTGAAAACACAAGAGTCTTGAAAGAAAAATGGTTTTGATAAGTGTTAACTGCATATTCCTGTGGAGATATGAAACCTGACCTTTATTTTATATCTCGAACACATCAAAAATAATTTCCACATGGATTTTAAGTGCAAATGTGAGGGACAAATAAAATACTCTAAAATATATTTTTACAGAGTACATTCTTGGGCCAGCAAGATAGTTCCATGGGCTAAGTGCCTGTGTGGACAAGCGCAGGGACTACGGTTTGATCCCCAGCACCACGTGCTATGTTGGCCCTGACCCTGGGTGCGCTGAGAGGACCACTGAGTCTGGGCATGGTGGCACATGCCTGTAATCTGTGCACTGGCGAGACTGAAAACAGGAGGATCACAATGAATCTGAGCTGTGTAGTGAGACCCTGCACTAAATGCAGAAAGAAAAAAGAATATATCCTTTGCCTTGATGTAGGAAATAGTTTCTCATCATTATTCAAAAATATTTAAATATTAAAACAATTGGTAAATCGGATTAAAATTGTGGATATATCTATACTGAGCAATAGTATAAAAATGAAAATGTAAGTCACAGAGTAAGAGAAAATATCTCAGGCAAGTGTCACCAAGGTCCTATATCTAGACATAAAAAATGCTATCACAAACCAGCATAAAAATGTCCCACTGAAAACATTAGGAAATCTTTATGAATTGGGAAATTTCACAAGAGGATGGTGGCAAAATGATCAGTGCTTACATTAATAGTTGCTGACATTACTAGTCACCTAGAAAATGCAAATGAAAACCACTAGGGACTTCAATCCCCTGAAGAACTTTAGCCCCCACGCACTCATTATCATACTCAAAACTTGAAGACTGGGAACTGCGCCCCGCCGCTGGTCCAAGGGTGCATCAGCAACGTAAGTTGGAGGTGACCAGCAGCGTGCCAGCACACCGCAGGCTCCTGCAGTTGTCTCCTAGATGTGCACTCAGTGCATGATGTACGTGAGTTTTATTTCATATACATCAAAGAATGTGCATTGTTGTCATAGTTTGTGTCTAGTTGTCCCCCACAAAGTCTCATGTAGTCATTGGGCGGGGACTTCCATGAATCACTGGGATTATGTGTTTTAGTACTGATGGGTCTGAGTAGGGCTGGGACTATGGGTGTGGCCTAGGGTGGATATCCTAAGGCAGAGAGCCTGGTAGGAATATAAAGAGAGACAGACTAGAGCTGTTGCTCTGCTGCTGTGTTTGGTTGGCTGCCTCTGTCACCATTTTGTTGCTATGAACTGGATGGTCTCTGTCCTGCTCCACTCAGAATATGGACTGAAATCTCCAGTAACTGTAAGCTAATAAACTTTTCCTTCCTTCATTTTGAGTGTCGGGTATTTGTTCCAGCAACAAGTAAAAAGTAACTAAGATACAGTCTGAGTGCATTGGGTCAAGTCTGGAAACCATGTGGTGCATTTTTTGTTGGTCAGCTGTCCTGGCACAGCTGCCTCTGGAGCATAAGGCAGGTGGGTCAGTGGCTGGGGTGAGACAGGTCCATAGGATCAGAAGGGGTGGCCCAACTGACCCTGCTGGAGGAAGGTAACAGCTGGGCACTGCACCCTGTATCTTGGATAAGTCAGTTAATGGGGACCAACGTTGCAGAGTCCTGAGGTGGGGAGAGTGAATCTGGCATCACAGAGTGGGAGCTCCCCCAATGCTCTGCACTCTAGACAGGGGTCAGCACCAGACTTAAGCCACAGAAGGGGCATTGTTGCAGAAGGCAGCAACCTCTCAGTTCAGGTTCATGTCTCTTAGAGGCAAATGTGGCTTCTAACGGGATGATCCTCCATGTCTTTCACAGTAGGACCACTGGTTAGGATTTATATAGCAGAGTGGCCTAGGGCTACTGTGAATTATGAAATCACCTTCAGCTGCCCTCTGTCGCATTGGCAGACAGAGTGCGGAGTCCAGGCAGCTGGTTCCCCCTAGTATCAGCCTGACATATCCTAGCAGTGGGGTATCTCTCGCCTGGACCCTGAAGCAAGGGGCCAGCCTCACAGTCATAACCCAAGTGGGAAATACCTGCTCACGGGTGTAGACATCAATATCCAGCAGGTGTGTTCCCATCTGGAAACTGATTCGAACAACACTGAATTCCTGAGGGAGCCGGTAGTGGATGAGTGACTCTGCCCCAAAGAGAACAGCCCTGAAGGTCCAGCAGGCCATGCGGGGAAAAACAAAGGCTCACAAGGAAGGGAGGCAGACCAGAGACGTGGATGCAGTGACACTGACCCAGGAGGAGTGGAATGCTTGTTATAAGCAGTGTTCACAAGTCACACGAGCCTCAGCCATTATCTCAGAGCCATAAAGCTATGCAGGAGAAGACCAGGTTTGTCTGCCCTCTACGGGGGTCTCGCCCCTAGAGCGTGATGTGTAGATACTGGCAGGTTTACTGACAAAGTCCTAGTCCCATCAGTTATCAAGTGCAATTTGGTGTAGCATAATTAACCTTTGATTTGTAATCCTTTCCTGAGTGGTTTCTTTTGTATGCTTGAGAGTATTCTGGCTTCAGATCTCTTTTACATTTGAGTAGATTACTTAACAATGCTGATAGTTTCTTCCTTTAGTATTTTATTTTAAAATGCCTTGCTTGGGCCTGGCGGGATGGCTCAGTGGTCTAAAGCACCTGCTTGGGAAAGCTTGGGCAGCTTCAGGGACCGCGGTTCTATCCCCAGCACCACATGCTGCGCCAGTCCTGCCCTCGGGGTGGGCTGAGCGGGCCATAAAAATGAGTGAATAAACAAACAAAGCTTCTGAAACAAGAAAAAAAAAATAAAATTAAAAAAATAAAATAAAATGCCTTGCTTTCTAACTTTAACTATTTAGGTAACAAAGATTGAATATATGACAAAGGTACAACATGATGCCTTCACAAAGCTATACCCTGGGTAACGATAGCCACAAGTTAATCAATATGCAGTTCAAAATCTATGCTGCCTGTTAGATCTCCAAAATGTGTTCACTTTGTGACTGCAAGTCTAGAACCTTCGGCTAACACAATTCTCATATTCCTCATGCTCCAAGGCCCTGGCGATCACCCCTTGAGTCTGCTTCTACAATTTGGGCCTTAATTCTATTGCAGGCAAGATCTCTTGGTGTTTGTGTGTCCTTCTGTGTCTTTTTGGGCTTATCCCACTCGCTGTGACCTCATTCATTCAGCTCTACCTGTGTTGCCACACATGGCAAGACTTATTTTACGCCTGAATAACATTCCACTAAGAGCCCAGGTTCTTCCAGTGATGCCAGGGCCAGCACCTAGGCCACGCTTTCCATATCACCTTTTTTGGTGTCCCAGGGTAGAAGGGAGTCTCTTCCTGATGCTCCCTTGCTTGGGAATATTGAGAGTCAGGCATTTGTATTATGAACTCTTCATCAATAGATAAGGCTTGTTGTATAAATCGCTGGCATCACATCATATTTTATATTTACCTGCATTGTATAAACCCTGTGGCACATCATATTTGAGGCACAACTCATTCAGTCTTGCTTCCAAATTCTATTTGAGCACAATAATATGATTACTCTCTAAGCCTCAAAATCAAATCTAAATACTATATATTTCTCAAGATACTTCCAGGATTTTTTTTGGGGGGGCGGGGGGGAACCAGGGTTTGAACTCACGACTTTGCACTTGCTCAGCAGGCACTTGTGCCTCGGAGCTATCTCCCCAGCCCCTACTTCCAGGATTTTATTCTAATTATTTTTACCCCAATAAAAGCAACTTGCCAAAGCTTGGTAGTGCAAACCTAACAAAATCAAGGTAAGACACTGCTCCTATTTGACCCACCCCAAGTTCATAGGAAGGACACTGACTCCTGGGAAAATCAGGGCGCATCACTCATTAGGAATGTTTTGTTCAGGCGCTGCCTAGCTATTTTCCACAAAGTCAATACATAGTCAGCAGAACGGGAGAGCGACTGTACACATCTAATGAAATTGACTCTGAACATTTCTGGGAGAGCTGACTAGTTTAGGCATTTTGTAAATTGGCTTCATGTCAGGGAACACAGAATTTGTCCAAAAATTCTGGTACTCCAAATTGAATTTGTAAATATAGATAGTTTGGAACTGAATAAAAAAGTAGCTCTCATGGGAGAGAGAGAGAGAGACAGACAGAGAGAGAGAGAGAGAGAGAGAGAGAGAGAGAGAGAGAGAGAGAGAGAGAGAGAGAGAGGGCCTGCATGTACATTCAGACAATGCATAGGCACCAAAAGTCACCACTGTGGGACACTTAGATGAATATTTGTAAAGAACTTCATGAAGATGCCAGAGATTCTTTTAAAATCCAAAGTTGTCTTCAGGCTGCATATCCTAGAGAAATGTACCACAAGAGGCAGCCCACCTTGTCCTGGAATGTTTATTTTGTTATGCACTTAATTCCTATGACTGACTTAGTTATTCTAGGGGCTTCTCTTTGATCCTATTTCAGAAATTTAGAAGCACACAGAATATAGGGCTGACTTACTCACAAGAGTCTTATGTAGACTAATGGAAAACTGAAGATGGTAGATCCTGGTATGTGTGTATACAGGGATTATGGAGGGAAGAAACCTGTTTTCCCTCTGGCTGTGGGACTAGATTTGTCTAAGTAAAGGATATGTGAAGTCACCATCTAAACCCAGTCTGTCATTAAAACATTCTGTGGTCTTGAACAAACTGAGTAATCTTCTCGCACATCAATTTCCTGTTTGTGCAGCGTATGGAGATGGAGTCAGGTGAGCTCTGGAATTCAAATGCATGCTTACATTTTTATCTTTTTGTTGTTGTTGTTATCTTTTTGTGACAGGGTCTCACTATGCACTTCAGGCTGGCCTTGAGCTCACTTTTGTAGCCCAGGCTGGTCTCGAATTCACACTGATTCTCCTGCCTCAGCCTCCCAAGTACTGACATTTTTATGATTACTGAGGCCTTGAACAAATATTCTAGGAGTCCACAATGTAAGATGGTTTTCAGATTCATTGTCATTTATATCACACTCCTTTGTCAGTGCTGTCCTTGAGATGAGCTGTCCTGCTTGCACCAAGATGACTCACATAAGGTTCCTGTCCGAGAAGCCCGAGTGAATCACCATGATGTGCTCTTGTCCCAACTTCATCCTCCAAGGCTGAGAACATAGCTCAGTGATAGTGTCTGTGCCTAGCACATACAAGGCCCGGGCTGGATCCACTGTGCCTCAAAATAATCCCCTATTTCATCCTCCCTTTTAAGAAAGAAATTAGCAGTCATTTGATGTTCTGTCAGAACTAACAAGGTAATTTCTTATAAATAAGCACTACAAACTTTTTCAACAGTTAGCATGAAGAAATACTATTATGATATTCTCCAGAGTTGAATATTATTTTGAATTACTAGGACACTACTCTCCCTTGTTTTACAAATAGATAAAAAAAGAATGTGCTCTGCATATGCTGTGAAGTACTAGGCAGCCTGAAAAAAGAGTGGAATTCTGACATCTATAACAACATGCATGGAGCTAGACGTCATTAGAGTAGGTGAAATGATCCTGGAACAGGAAGGCAAGGATGCAACCTGAGGGAACCTGACCAACGGAATTTGAGATGAACTAGTGGAGAGAGCAGAGGAAGCCAAAGAAGAGGGAAGGACAATGAGGTTTTACTAATTCACACTTAGGAGAATGAAGTTCAATATATTGTTATACAGTATGGTAATTACAGGTGGCAAGGAAGAGCTGTATATTTTGAAAAACCTAGAAGAAAGTGTTGTGAAAGGCTTCACCCTAGAGAAGTGATAAATCCATTGTGATAAATATGTGAAGCGTTACTCAGAGTATAAGGTAAAGGAACAGTACAGTACTTCATTAATGTGTAAAGTGTTTATGTTTACATATATTAATTAAAATAAATTTAAGAAATTGATGATAAAAAGATATTTCTACTTTTCCCAGACCATTGAGGAGCCTATTATCATTTATATTCCCATAGGAAATTTTCCAGTAGATATCAATGTATTTTAGAATACAAAAACTGTATTAAAAATGGAAAAATAATTTTAGTTGCAATAATATCCACAAATCAGTTCGATCCCTGGCACCACATGGCACACTGGTCGGGTCCCCAAGGTGCGCTGAGCCTGTAACCAAGTTCTGGCATGGTGGGGTGTGCCTGCTAGCCCAGAGCTGGGGAGGCTGAAAACAGGAGGATCACTGTGAGTTCAAGTAGAGAGAACCTGTACACACACACACACACACACACACACACACACACACACACGCACACACACACGCACACACACTCACACACTCACATGCACACACAAATCAAAGCAGAACTATTTCCACTTTTACTTGGGTGCTAGATTCCAGCTTTTCTCCTTCTTTCTGCATCTCAACATGGGATCTTTCCATGGGAGATTTACTTGTCTGAAACCTTTTTCTTTTTCTTTTCCTTTTCTTTTCTTTTCCTTTTCTTTTATTTTTCTTTTCCTCCCTCACAGCACCCTGAGCCCCTTGAGAGGAACTTTCTATAACGCAGGCTATTATATTTTTCCCTGATACAACTATTTCTTTTTCACAGCTCCTAATTATTATTGGTCAAAGTTATCCTTTTTAAACTTTGAGTTGGGAGAAAGGACATTCCAGAGGTCACCAGGCTCGTCGCTGCAGGTGGAGACGCATACGTTGCTGGGACAGCCCCTCCTGCTGCTCATGGCGGCACCTGCCCGGCCGTCTCTCCACTCGCAGCCCGCCCCATCGCTCCAAAATGGGTTTCCAGTGCGTCTTCCTCCCAGTCCAGGGCAAGCCGCATTGGGTTCATGTCTTTATTTGACAAAAACAAGCTGTTGTGTCGCCACTGGTACCTGTATTGGGGAAATAGCACACAAGCAAGAAGCTTACAGCCTCAGTGGTGAAAATATTTTCATGTCAGAGACCGAGAACTCTTGCAGTTGTTTATGTCATCCCTTCTTCTCCAGACAGAAGATACCAAAAAGCTGCAAGGAAAGATCTCTTCATCTTATTGGTAAAGTCACTAATAAGCCAAAATGTCTGTTAATGTCAACCGCAGCATTTCAGACCAATTCTATCGCTACACGATGCCCCATCTGATTGCCAAGGTTGAGGGTAAAGGAAATGGAATCAAGACAGTTACAGTCAACATGGTTGACGTTGCAAAGGCACTTAATCGGCCTCTGGTGGGTCCCACTAAATACTTCGGTTGTGAGCCGGGAGCACAGACCCAGTTTGACATAAAGAATGATTGATACGTCAATGGATCTCATGAGGCGAATAAGCTACAAGACATGTTGGATGGATTCATTAAAAAATTTATTCTCTGTCCTGAGTGTGAGAATCCTGAAACAGATCTGCATGTGAATCTGAAGAAGCAAACAACAGGTAATTCTTGTAAAGCCTGAAGCTATCCAGGCATGCTTGACACATGTCATAAACTCTGCCCATTCATTCTCAAAAGTCCACCTGAGAAGAGTGACAGTAGTACAGGAAAGAAAGAACAGGAAAGAAGAACAGGAAGGGCAAAGACAAGGAGAATGGCTCGGTGTCCAGCAGTGAGATCCCACCCCCGCCACCCCCAAGGGAAATAAGCCCACCCCTCGGCCTGTGGAGGAGGAGGAAGAGGAGGACGACGACAATGACTAGGAAGAGGATACAACCAAGGAGGGGCAGCAGCGCAGGATGGATGAAACCAGTGACGATGCCAAAGTCTTGACGCTCAGCGACGATCTGGAAAGAACTGTAGAAGAGCTTGTGAACGTCCTGTTTGATTTTGTTAAGAAAAAGAAAGAAGAGGGTATTACTGACTCATCTGACAAAGAAATTGTTGCTGAAGCAGAAAGACTAGATGTGAGAGCCATGTGCCCTCTTGTTCTGACTGAAGTTCTGAGAAAATTAGGGAACAGATTAAGAAATGCAGGTGTCATTTCCTCAGATTCTCTCACAACAACAGAAAAAGCTCCGTGGTACCTTCTTCATGGTTTGGAGTGTGTGGTAGCGGTGCATCAGGCTCAGCTCCTCTCCAAGATCCCACATATCTTGAAGAAGAATTAGGAGGCAGACTTGTTGGAAGAGGAGGTCATCGTCAGCTGGTCAGAGAAGGCCTCTAAGAAGCATGTTTCAAAAGAACTTGCCAAAGAGATTCGGGTCAAAGTGGAGCCATTTATAAAATGGCTGAAGGAGGCAGAGGAAGACTCTTCTGGTGTTGAAAGTGAGGAAGAAGATGAAAACATTGAGGTGGTTTATTCGGAAACTGCCAGTGTGCAGAAGGTTGAAGCTGTGAAGTCAGAAAACAAGGATGACGACATTGATATCGATGCTATTTAAGGCTGGATGCAGCCTTGCTAAGGTGTAACTCTGCAACTTGTTCTCCATCATCAGCCAGATGTGCAATGTGTATGCAGAAGCTAGAATGGCTTAACATCGTGCTACACTTTATACTAAAAATCTATTACAGTGAGTGGACTGTAAGCCCAGTGAGACCTAGGGAGTTCCATACACATCAGTGAGCAGATGTAGTTTGCTTATTCATAGCATGTTTCCTTCAAGAAAAACTAGTGGTGGACATATTTGGATCACATTTACACAGTTACAAAAATAAGCATTTGATTTTGGTCACTTAAAAAAAATAAACTTTGACTTGGGCCAGCCTGATATCTCAGTGGACTACAGCACCTGCTTTGACAGAGCTCAGTGGTTGGGGTTCAGTCCCTGGGCCTGCCATGCCAGCCCTGCCCTGGGGTGCACTGAGACAGTGATTGAGACTGGGCATGGTGGCACACACCTGTAATCCCAGCTTTTGGTAGGATGAAAACAGGAGGATCACTATGAGTCTGTTCTATGTAGTGAGAGTCTATAGACCCTGTCCTAAATACATTAAATAAATAAATAAATAAATAAATAAATAATTACACTTTGACTCTGTCTTTGGTAGCTATGCCAGAAACAAATTCATCTTCACTTGCAATTGAGAAAAGTGTCTTCCAATGAGCTTGGGTGAACACCACGGGGGCTTACTTTTCAATTTAACACCAATCTGATAGTCAATCCTCTTTAGAGATCTAGTAAAGGGTTTACTTTTCTACTTGGAAAATTAACTCATTCATGAAGAGAAACAGGCATTCATCAAGCATTTCACTAAGAGCAGGATAAACACAACGTGGCGTAACAGGCAGTGGCCACATTCCCAAGTGAACCTGACTAATCAGCACCTCGCAGACCAGGACCTGTGAAGCTCATGTCTAGAAGCCTTTCAACAAATACTAGCTGTTAATATGATTGTATCCAATGACAAGAATCAGTGTACTACCATCTAAATGATCTCAAATCCATAGTTTAACTATTTAAGAAAAAGATAGGTTAAGAAAATAAATCTAGTTTTATAATCCCAGGAGACTAGTTGCTATGCTTTAGATTTTAAATTTTCCCCCAAGTCCCATAGCTAAACGCTTGGCTGCTAGGTCATGATCCTATTAAGAGGTGGTTGCACCTTTAAGAGGTGGGGCCTAGTGAACGTAGGTGAGGTCATTGGGAGCGGGGCCTGAAAAGAGATATTGGGACCTCTCCCCTCCTCTCTCTCTGGTCCTGGACCACAAGACGCCTGACCACATACTCTCTCATGATGGCCTGCCTCATCACAACCCCAAAACAATGGAGCCGGTGACCATGGCATTTGTTGAAGCACCTGAAATTCTAAGCCCAAAGAAAGCTTTCCTACTTAACAACTGATGACCAAGGGGATTGTGTCATAGTACCAGAAAACTGAGTAAACTCACTAGTGAAGAATAGCTCTAACCTGACCATTCATTGCCACAAACAAGTGAACACCAAGTTCCTCCTAGCTCAAGAAAATCAAGACGCAGCTGTGGTGGTCTTGGAGCTATTCTAGATACAGGTGTGGAATTGCAGAGAAAACCTCAGCATAGTGTTTCATGGAACCATTGATCTGATAAGTAGATGTGAGTTAACTATGCAGATATAATTTAAATTGTTCTTCTGTCTCATCACCTAGCAGAGACTGACCTGTTAACAGGTGCTCACCATGTGGCAGGTGGCACTGACATAATGCATCCCGGGTGTGCCAGGGTTTCTGATCCAATGGCCCCAGTGTGAAGCCCATTGACTGGGTGCAGGTTACTGTTCACAGACAGAAGCAACCAGCAACTCAGAAGCGGAGGGACTTGCAAAGTCCACCAGGAAGAGATCGCAAAACTGAGATGCGTCTTCACACTGTGGACGACTAGTATGATTAGTCATCCTAGATTCCAGATCATTCTCTTTTTTTTTTATAGATTTAATTTATTTATTTATTTATTTATTAATTTATTTATTTATTTGTCTTTTTGAGACAAGGTCTCACTATGCAGTTCAGGCTGGCCTTAAGCTCACTTTTATAGCCCAGGCTGGTCTCAAACTCGCACTGATCCTCTTGCCTCAGCCTCCCAAGTGCTGGGATTACAGGTGTGCGCCACCACGCCTGGCTTAATTTTATTTTAAAGAGTAAAAATAGCAGAAACAAGCACAGAAAAATAGTAACAAGTGAGAGTATATACAGTACAGAATTTTAAAACAAGAAAAATTTAACAGTGGTTGTATTACATATTTTCATCATCAAATCAATTTAGATTAATAGATACAGGTATGTAAGATTAATCAAACAATTAAACATTAACACCTTCAGTAAACATTAATTTTTTTTAACTCTTGCAGACGCATTTTGTATTTAAGTCACTCTTCTAAAAAAAAATTATAGGGGTTGAGGATGCAGAAAATGCAAGATCCTGAGTTTAATTCCTGGTACAGCCCAAAATTTATTTATTTATCTATCTATTTATTTATTTATTCTTTTGAGTCCTTACACTAGGGAGATTATACGATATTCGCATATGTAGGTCTGGTTTATTTCACTTATGAGTATGCATTCAAGATACATCCATTTATATGGGAAGTCTTCTAGTTTATCATCCTTATAGCTGAGTAATATTCCACTTTATGAAAATATCACATCTTCTTCAACTATTTTTCAGATGATGGGCATTTTGGTTGTTTCCAGGATTTGGCTATCACAAATTGTGCTGGTATGAACATAGGTGCACAGGTATCATTATGATGTGATGTTTTCAGTTCTTCTGGAAAAAAAATTCCCAGTAAGGGGATAGCTGGATTGAATGGGGTTTCCAGTTCCTTCTCTTTCAGGGTGGGGGAGGGAAGGCTTTGGAAGCCATTGAGTTCTTAGCTCTCCTTGCCTTTTCTTCTAAGAGGGGCTGATGAACAAATATGTCTCCTGCCATTGAACCATCTCAGCAGACAGGCTTCAGTGTGCTGTAGAACAGTGAGATGCAGATGGAATCCAGCTGGGGATGTTAGGAAGGAGGGCCAGAGGTGCAGGCAGCCCACCCACATGGGCTGTGCCATTCTGGCCACATCCTTTGACAACACCAGAACCTCCAGGCTACTATAGACTTGAGTGTGTTCTACAGTAGCTCCCCGGCAGCTGGCAGTGGAAGATCTCATTCTAGCGAAGTGCTGCACAGTAAAAGTATCCCAAGGGATAGAAGTAAGATGAACTGAGGATAGAGCATCTGGTTCTAATCCTCATGGAGCCATTTTAAGGGCTGACGGCACCTTGGGCAAGTCTTCTTGTCTCCATTATATTCAGGTGATCTGATGTTCTTAAATAGCAGTGCCCTACTATAAGCTAATGTGTGAGATGTTCCATTTTCATGTATTTTGTGCAGATAGATGCTTAATTAGCACTCATTAAATCCCAGGAATTGCATAAGGTTTATCAAAAACACAGACTTTGAGGTCAGTCAAAGCTACAAGTCTTACTACTACTTAGGAAAACACAATCAGTTAATAATCTTCATAATCCTCTTGATTAAAGTTATGATTCTCATAGTGGAATAAGTAAAATTTCAGGATTTAGAGGTGCGATAGATATAAATGTTGAGTCAGTCCCTAATGTATAGCTGGTGGTCAACCAAGAGTAGCTAGAGAGACAGCAACATGTAATGATAGAGAATATGCAGACAAAGAAGATTACATCCTGGTGTTCACTGTAGTTAGTCACAATAACTAAGATATGGACTCAACCTTAGTGTCCATGAACATAGAAACAGAGAAAAATGGTATATAAATACAACGGAATGCTACTCAGGCATAAACAGGAAACACATCCTGCCGTTAATGATATAATTAGACCTGGAGAAAACCATTCTAAAGAAATAAGACAGAGAAATATATATCATCTGTTGTCATTCTCAAGTGGGATATAGAATAGTTGAACTCATAAAATACTGGTTGGCAGAGGCTGTAGGGTTGAGGGCAGAAAGTTGCAAAGGTGTGGACCACAGAATAAAAACTAATGTTAGGGTAAAAAGTTCAAGAAGTCTATTGTCTAAACTGTCTCTCTGATAAAAGACTTCTATTTAGAACATATAAAGAACTGAGAGTGGGGAGATATCTCTGTGGCACAAATGCCTGCCTGGCAAGTGCAAAGTCATGAGTTTGAACCCTGGTCCTGCAAAAAATAAAATAAAAGACACATTACTATAAGATAGCAATATCCTTACAGTGAACTATAATAGCACACCAAAAAAAAAAATAGGGGATGGGGAGATAGCTCAATAGAGTAAGAGCTTGCCTGGCAAGCACAAGGGCCTGAGTTCAACTCCTGGTTCTAAAAAAAAAAAAAAAAAAAAAAAAGAGCTGAAATAAAATCAGGCCTCCCAAATCCAAAGACCTAATACAAAAATTAGCATTTGAGATGAACATGCAGTTCTCAAGTGAAGAAATGCAAATAGGATATAATTATGTGAAAAAGTTCAACATTGAGAGATGTAAATTAAAACAACAATGAGATTCCATCTCATCACAGAAAGAATGGTTATTATCAAGAAGTCAACCAATAGCAAATGCTGGAAGGACTGTGGGGAAAAGGGAACCCTTCTCCACTGTTGGTGGGAATGCAGATGGGTGCAACCACTGTGGAAGTCAGTCTGGAGATTCCTAAAAAAAAACAACTAGGTTTAGAAGTTCCACTAAATCCAGATATTCCCTTTCCTAGTATTGTCCCAGAATTAAAATCTTCATGCCACTACAATATATGTGCATCTATGTCTATATCAGCACAATTTTTCATAGCTAAAAGCTTATAAACAACCCAAATACCCATCAACTGAGGGATGGATAAAAAATATTTGGTATTTTTATACAATGGAGTATTACTCAGGCATAAAAACGGATAAGCTTGAGGCTTTCATAGGTAAATGGATTTGATTTGAGACCTCACTCATAAGTACGATAGACTTGTGTGTATAGTAAAAATCTATCTATCTATCTATCTATCTATCTATCTATCTATCTATCTATCTATCTATCTATCTATCTATCTGGTTTTTTGTTATTTTACCAAACAAACAATTAAAAGCAGTGCAGACTTTGAAGCCAAGTTACCTAGAGTCCAGACCTCTCCTAGTTGAGTGGTTTGCAACCACTGCCTAAAGTCTCCCACCCATTTTCCTGGATTGTAAAATAGTTTGGGCAAAGGCCTGTGCACAGCCATTGCTAGCATCACCCACTATTTCCAACACTGTCCCCCAGGTGCAGATGCTCCTTCTGAATCTCTCCTATAGGTGAGGGCACTAAGAGGCAATATGTGACTTGATAATGTCTCTACGTCCATGAGGTGGTAGAAAGGACATAAGACACTTGCCCTGGACAGTCCAGAGTGGGCAGACAGCACGAGGGAGAACTAAAGTGTTGAGTCACTGTAAACTTGGATTCTACTCTTGCAGCATTAGCCGACCCCACGCTATTAGTGGGCACACGGTCATGTGCCGAGCACCCTGTCGGTGTCAGCAGCTGGTTCTTACTGTCCTTATGATGGATGTTTGACATTGAAACCACTGCAGCTCTGTCTAGCTGTCTCATCATCTTCATCATCTTCATCATCTCCAGATTTTAGAGGAGGAAAAAATTTCTTATCTAGCATAAAAAGAGCAGAAAAATTCTTATTTCAAACAACTGTTGCCCAAGTGTGTGGACATCTAAAAGTGATTCACCTCTGAATTCTGATTTCGTTGTGGGTAGACTGAAAGTGAAAGACAATGGCTAGGAGAACGCGGTCAGGGTAGAGAGAGATGCAGGCTGAAGAGCAAGCAGCTCCTGCCGCTCTCCTTTTCCCTACTGCCTGGGCTTCCTGTGTTTCCACACAAAAACCAGCTCCTTCAGTCTTCATAGCCAATCTCTCTTACCAGTTCTGAGGCCCAAAGATCCTGGCTTGCTCCTCCAGGAGACAGAGAGAGATCTGTCACTGCTTAACATTTCATGCTGGCAGATTGAGGAAAACTCATGCCCAGGAGGAGATTGTGTCCACAGAAGTAGCTGTGCAGCAAGAGGAAATAGAAAACCACCTGTGACTTTAAAGAAATCCCATGCATTCTGTGTGCGTGTGCATGCATGTATGCATGTGTGTGTGCGTGTGTGTGTGTGTGTGTGTAGTTGTGCTTCATCATATGCTATACTTACCTGCATACTGGTCTATGCCATCTGATCACTTTGCCATTATCCTGGCTTTTTGGGTATCCCTGGGGGATGACACTCTGGGAACAGGAAAGCAAATGGGCCACAACCCAGCTGTCACCATCCATAGCCAAATATCAAGCACAATCCTGTTTGAACAACTTCCTCCAAGTAGCTTTTCAAATCACGGAAAGAAAAACTAATTAAACAAATCTAATATGAATCATTTCTGGAGGACAACCAAACCCAGGCAGTTCTGCCAGTCGGTCTTAATCATAACCTCTTGATTTAATAATAGTCTTCATAGAGAATTCTAATGTCATGGGAGGCAGACCTGGCAAGCCTCAGATTCAGTTCCAGATGGGAAATGTAATGGATCTGCTCAGATTTATTCACAGAGCTTCAAGATATGGAACAAGACCAGAGCCCTGTCTTTCTGTCCTCACTGCAGTCCTCAGCACAGAGCACAGGAGCCTGGGGAGGAAAATGACCTAATTTCCATTAAAGGCTCCAATACCTACACTGTGGTTTATGTCTAGATGTCCCCACGAAGTCTCCTGTGGTCACAGGGTTTTTCCTTCTGAGGTGGATGAAGCTAGAGTGTGTGACTGATTCATAGGGCAATGCTGGGCATAAGGGTGGGTGGCTGCTGGATCAGCCCACTGATTGGATCCTCACAGCCCTAACCCCAGGAGACTGGATACAGCACAAGGGACACAAAAGGGCTTGTCTCGTTCTCCCTGACTTGTTGCTTTGACTGTCTCCTGCCACCATGAGCAATTACCCCTCTGCCATGTCCACCTACCTTCGTGCCGGCCAATTGTGGCCCCAAACCTCTACAGAACCTAAGCCAAAATAAACCTTTCCCCTTTTAACTCTGGGTGTCCAGTACTTTGTCCTGGCAATGAGAGAAGAGGGACTAACACAATGTGTGTTTGTGGAAGGCTTCTGCACTCACAGGATATGGTGTTGCACATGAGTGCTCGCCTTCTTCCCTCCTGCCTCTTGTGTTCTCTCTGTATTATGGTACACACACACACACACACACACACACACACACACCTGACACATACACATTATAGCCTAAGTAAGTTATTGAAAAGTGACTGATGTGATAAAAACAAGAAAAAAAAATGTTACCACCACTTAATATTAATTAGTGTGAAAACACAGTGTACCATTTATCTTTTATGGCTCAGTGGTATGGCCAGGTAGGTCCATGCATGTGATCTCATTCAGGGGAGTCATTTAAAGTCAGAATGCTGATTCTCAGGATCAGATGCACACCAGGCTCTGAAGGAACTTGCACAATGTGCCATGGTGGTGTGCATCATAAAGTCATGGAAAAATATTAACCAATGTGGCAACATGCATGAAATGCATCTCCTCAACAGCGAAATTTCTAATCATGCTAAATATACAAGACTAGAGCTGGGCGTGGTGGCTCACGCCTGTAATCCCAGGACTTGGGAGGCTAAGACAGGAGGATCAGTGTGAGTTCGAGACCAGCCTGGGCTACAAAAGTGAGCTCAAGACTAGCCTGAACTGCATAGTGAAGACCCTGCCTCAAAAAGACAATAAATAAATAAATAAATAAATAAATAAATAAATAAATAAATACACAAGGCTATATGTGGCTATTTAGTTAGCAAGTATGGTTTCCATGGATTCAGAAGCAAACATAGACAAGCAGGCATAGATTCTTGAGTATAATCAAGCAACCATGCAAGCGTGCCGAACCACTCTGCAGGCAACAAAATGAGAGTGCATGCGCTCTTCTGGCTGTGGAGAATCTCTGGAGTCTGGGGAAGCAGCTGGATGGTGTTATTCCACATTGGAGGAAATGCAGGTGGAGCCAGAGTCACCATCAGAAGTGAGTCTCAGGCCCAAGACTGGGAGTCCCATCTTCTTCCTCCCGTGTTTCAAATTGATTCTGCTCTCATTATTTCTGTAACTAAAATACCTTTTAGAACAATGTGTAAAAATAATCTGAATGACCTTCTTTAATCCTCATAACTTGGCTCATGACTAGGCTATAAGGTTTACCCAGTGTCATTTGGGGTCCCCTTGCCCCTCACTCCCTCTGGGACAGTTTTGGGTCCAGGGAATGCTCAGAAGATGTCATTCTCTTCTCGTTGTAGCTTTGTTCCTACAGAGCTAGCAGAGGGAGCTCACCTGGGACACATTTTCTACTCTGTTGGGCTCCTGTCCTCCCTCCCAGCAGCCCATGGCCAGCTCTTAGGAGCTAGTCAACACAGGCCTGGCCGGCTGATCAAATCTCATTACAGCAGAGGACTGGGCTAAGCATTCTTCCCACACAGCTGGTGCTTAGAGACCAAGGGGTTTGTCTGCCATCACACGGCATCTGCCTCCTGCTCCAGTCACCAGAGCAGCAGTCCTAACCATGGAGCCTCCTGGACAAGAAGGGAGGACTCTGAGCCTCCCTATACAGAGAAAACTTTCCTTTCATCACACATGCATTAAGCCAACACCAGTCACTGGTTAGGACTTTGGTTTGGCATTTAGCAAGCCCAGCTTGTCCAGCACAAACAGCAAGGAGGCCTCAACAGTGGCAGGCAGCCCTGCAGAGGTCATGTTGCTTGGCAAAATGAGGCTGCCAGTTAGGCCTGTGGCCTATACAGAGGAATAGAGTCATTACACAGCTGTCTAACATGGGTTCAGTGCGGTGAGGATGGCATGTTGAAGGCTAATCAGATTCTCCTCTGGACAGCCACAGGGTTAGGGTGCCCTTCAGCTGCAATTTGAGGTGTGATTTTTATTAATTATAGCTTTTCCTAGAAAGCATGGAACATGCTGAAGAATTTTCAACCCATACCTATACTACTCACAACTGTTACCCTGAATGGTGTCGGACATTTTTACAGTTTTTCTGCAACAACTGGCATAACTCCATGTTCTTTAATCTTTCAGTGTGTTAATGTCGTGTGTCCTTGATTGCTCTGTGCGGGTCATACCACCCTCCTTTGCCAGACATGAATCCCAAGTCCAACAGGCCATGAAGTACAATCTTTACTGTGCTATTGGATTTGTATTGTTAATGTTTGATTAAGGTTTTTTTTTTTTTTGTATCGTTGTTCAGCAGAGATTTTGGTCCATGTAGCTTAGATGTCACAGTGATGCTGGACCTATAAAATGTGTCAGGGAGCATTCTTTCCAGTTCTGTGTATTTTTTAAAAAATATCTATCTATCTATCTATCTATCTATCTATCTATCTATCTATGTATCTATCTATCTATTTGTTTATCTAGTACAGGGCCTCGCTAAGCAGTTCAGACTCATAGTGCTCTTCCTGCCTCAGTCTCCCCAGCAGTGGGATTACTGGCATTTGTCACTATGCCTGGAATTGGTGGCCAGTGCATCACACCCAGCTTTCCAGGGTCTGGTGTGGCATGTGGCCCTGGGGATTGAATCCAAGTCATTGTGCTTGCCAGGCAGGTGCTTAGACTGCTGACCTATCTCCCCAGCCCTCCAATTCTAAATTTTATATAAGTTTAAAACCCTTTTTTGACTCTGAGTAAAATTTAATGAAGCAAACTCTTCCTGAAGTTTTCTTTGCCTAGAGACTTTTCATTATTCTTTAATTTTTTGCTACTGACCTGGGTAGGCTGTTTCTCCTGATTTAATCTTGGTATTTTTTATATCTTGATATTTTTCTGAGAATTTGTTTATTTCCTTTAGATGAACCCATTTGTTATGCAGTTGTTTGTTATAGTCCCGTTATATTCTTTTTTATGTCTGTAACAGCTATACTCTCATTTCTGATTTTATTTATTTGCATTTTTTATTTTTGTCTTAGTCAGTTTTTCAGTTTGTAGTTTTTCAAACCAATCAATTCTTCATTCCTAGTTGTTTTGGTTTATTCTGCACTTTTTGATTTCCCATTTGATTTATTTCTGTTCTGATCTTTATTATTTCCTTTCTTCTGCTAACTTTAAATTCAGGGCTTAAATTGCTCTACTCTTTTTTTTTAATCTTTGTGAGAGACAATATTAGGCTCCTTATTTGGTGCATTTTTCTTTTAATGCAGACATGTATTGATCAGAGCTCTGAAATTGTTCTTTAATTTCCTGATTACACGAATTGGCACAGGTGGTAAACTTGTACAAAATGACATGCATACGAATGCACACAGACAAGCCAATAGGTGCAAGCAGCATGAGGGAAATCTGAGCAGCACTGGTGGACTATTTTACTGTCAATGTCAAGGCTGTGACAATCTTACATGTGGTTATCATTGCGGGAAGGATGATGCTTAGAAATTCCCTATGTTGTTTGTTATCACCACATATGAATCCATAATTATTTCATAATAATTACAAATTAAAACAGAATTGCATCTCTCTGTCTATCATCTAATTGACACATATAAGCCAAGATGACTGGACTTACTGGTGCAGAGGGAGAGCAAGATGGAAAGTTCTAGAATCAGCCAGGAAGTCTGAAGTTAACACGCACTGTGTGTGCCGCAGATCTCAGGACTCCAGGTTGGGAAATGGTGCTCATTTAGCATTTGTAGTTTACCAAGGACTTTTGTGTGCAGAAGCTCAACAGAGTGGGACAGTAACCTTGTAAATGCAACTGCTTGATTCCTATTTTATAATAAATCATTGAGTGTAGCAGAATGTCCTGCCCAGTGCCACACAAGACAGCATGTGGGGCCAGCACAGCTCAGTGCTCAGATCCAGCACACTCATGGCTCCTGGGCCACACTACTCATCAGAGGTCAACTGCCCAGATTAGAAGTACATGCTCTCTCTCTGTCTCAGTCTCTGTCTCTCTGTCTCTCTGTCTCTCTGTCTCACTCTGTCTCAGTCTCTATCTCTTTCTGTCTCACTCTCTGTCTCTGTTTCTGTCTCTCTCTGTCCTCTCTCTCTCTCTCTCTCTCTCTCTCTCTCTCTCTCTCTCTCATTACTACCTGTAGTGTTGGTGAAACCATGGGGTACTCCCTGACCTTGCCTCTCAGAAACTCACCCCCTCACATCCCCTGTGCCCCAGCTTCTGTCCTTGCTAATACTGAGAGCACCGTGCTCAGAACATCGAGTTGAGTGGCTTCTAAGCGATGCTTCCCTTGCGAGATGGGGCTCATTAGCTCCAGAGACTTCCTTGCCCCTATGGGAAATTATAGGGGCTCAGAGCTGCAGATATATGGAGCTGAACATTTCAGCTTTGAGGCTTCCACTGTGGAGATAGCTCTTCTAGAGAAGCAGACTGCAGGAAAAACTGGACCGTCTTTGGCCCGAGGGCTTTTGTGGAGTACACGGGCAACATCCTAAGCCAGTAGCCTGGTGCCACGGGGCAGCTGTGGGCAGGGGACAACGGAGCATCGCTCATGTCGGTGCCCTGGGAGGTGGAGATGGCAGCCTGTCCCGTGGCAGCTGTCATCAGCTGGCCAGCAGCCTGGTGAGGAGGCGAGGGCAGTGGCTGAGGAGGCATGAGGGAACCTCAGCAGTCCATCCTAGGAGGCCTGCATATCTATGAACAGAAATGCTTACACTGGAAATAAAACAACTTCTGCTTAGTAAATCACTTGATTTCAAGAAATTTTCTACACTCTCTTTTGGAACCTGACCCAGAGAAACAAGACACAAGCCAACAGGGCTTGTGCATCGGAGCAGAAATAAGCTCACGCCAGAGTGCCTTTCTGGGGCTCGGTTCTGCCCCCAACTTAATGTGCCTTGCCAAGCGCTGGCTGCTCTGTCATCTCCCCGATGCAGAGGTGCATTCACGCCTGCATGCCTCGTGGACAATGCAGCGCACAGCAAGGAGCATCATGGTGTCCTGAGCGTTCGGGCTGCCTCTCCGAGCTGCCTGTCCTTACCACACTTCCTCCCAACTCTCATTCTCTTCTTTAGTCTTCAATCCCTCCTACTCCGAAGGGCACACCCTGCGTCCCTGGCTTGCAACCTACTCTGCCCCCAAGGGTCTTGTCTCTTTGTCACTCTTTTCCTTTACTCCACCCTCCTACCCCTGTGTTCCCAACTATGCTCACAAACATTATCAGGCTCACCAGCCTCAACCCCCAGCAAGGAGCTGCTGTCCTGGGGACTCCAGCAGCCCCTGTGGGGCTCTGCTGCTCACGCGGGGGCTCCCTGGCTGCCTACGGAGCTGCCTGGAAGGGAGTACACGATGCCTCCCATGGCCCATCCTGGGAACCTGCGGAGTGTGCGGGAGGCCCAGCTGGTTAGGGACAGCAGGATGCTGGAGATACACCTGAGCGAGGTTTCTAGAAAGTGTCAGGGCTCTGGCTTCCCGCCACCCTCCTCCATTGTCTCTGCTGCCAGTGTAGACCATCAGTTCCACAGAGCCAGGCCGGGCCTTGAGGGACTCAACCTGGGAGAACCCAGTCCCTCCTCCTTCTCTGGCCTCAGCGCTTCAGAATGCAAGCGCTCCTTTTCTCCTCTCTGCACTTCTTTTGCTCCAGTAGGTCTGAGCGCCATTGCCCAGGGATTAGCACCAGCGGTATGCATGAGCCCCACGCAGACCATGGGTGTGGGGGCCTCAGCCGGGTCTTGAGGAAAGCAGGCCGGCCGAGGAGAGTGGACATCTAGGAAGAACGGCGGTGGGCATGGCAGGTTAGTTTTTCGGTGCTGCCATTATAGCATCCTGCTTCTGCCCTGAAGAGGCCTCTGAGGGAAGTTCCAGGCATGTCAGTTTCTCATCCTGTCAATCTGAGAACGCCCGCCAGAGGGCGTCCTCCCACTGCGGATCCCTGTCCCGCCAAGGCTGATCCCATCCAAAGCTTCTTGTTCCTAAATTTCTTGCCTTTTCTGTACTAGAGAGGGGAGAAAAGAGTGGAATGTCGGGAGTGGAAACAGAAGAGAATGACTTTCACGGCGATGTTGGGGGTCCTGAGGTTTCACCTTGTTGGTTGGTGCTTAGTTTACTTGAACTGTACTTATTGTTGGAGAAAATAACCTCAAATATTGATTAGTTATCCTTCAATTTTCTGATTTTAGAGGCTTGTGGACTGATGCCAACAGAGGCGTCTGTATCTCTAGTCTCCTCACTTTGGTCATTAAGGAGCTAGAGCCACTCCATGGGGCCATGGCTATTATTTTTTTCAATCTTTAATTTCTCCTTTTCAATTTATTTGATAATCATCATATCATTCAAATGGCATTGTTTTAAAATGATTCTTGGTCCTTTTTCTTGTCACTGTAAAAATGGCAAATTGTTCAGCAATGTATGAAAGGCATAAGATTTGCCAAAATACTTCATACACTTTTTTTGTTAAAGAAAATAAACTCTGTACCTATACATAGTGGCTGAGATCTTTTTGCTTCAACTCTGGCTAGCTTACAGCGAGACTGACTGAGGTGACGTAAAAACACGTGCCCTGGCCCTCGTCCTTCTCATTCCTATCGCTTCTGGCTGCAGTGAAAAAGATGCTGAAGTTGTGAGGCTCAGGAGAAACGCTGCTGCCTGCATGGCCCGCGTCAGCCCAGTCGCAAGGCTGGAAGGCGCGCAAGCCCTCCCCGCGATCATCTGTTCCTGCACCTTCAAAGTGCAGGCTGGAGTGCGCTTCTGTCTCACAAAATGTGAGCCTTTGAGCCAGACACAGTAGAAGTCTACAGTCTCGGCACTCTGGGCAGCGGGGGCAGGAAGACTGCAAGCTCAAGTCTGTCCTGGGCCACTTAGTGAGACTCTGTCTCAAAATGAAAGTCCTGGGTTCAATCCCCAGTGCCAAGGGCAAAAAGGTGTGCACCTTCAGCCTCATGCTCACTGTGGTTCTAGAGAGCCTTTACCCCCTCACTCCCGATGTGGTGCTCAAGAAGCTGGGAAGTTGGCTGCTCTGGTCGGTCACGAGGCCACAAGGCCACAAAGCTGCAAGGAGACTCCTGGTCCTGCCGCCCACTCCTTTCCAGCTATCTTCTCATGGCCTTCTCCTTACCTGCCTGCATGTTGCCCTCTACTCCACTTGCTGTGCTTCACGCTGGTCCCTCCTAAGCCATTCCCCAATGCAGTTTGGAGGCTCTGCAACCAGGGTTCTGTGTGATGACATAAGATTAGAAATCTTGGCTGGGGAGATAGCTCAGCAGTCTAAATGCCAGTCTGGCAAGCGCTAGGACCCAGGTTCAATCCCAGGTACTGCATGTTGTACAGTCCCTGGAACCAGGCATGGTGGTGCACACCTGTAGTCGCAGCACTGTGGGGGCCCTGAGACAGGAGGATCACTATGGGTATGAGCTGCTTGCGAGATCCTGTACCAAATAAATAAAAGATTACAAAGAGAAAGAAAGAAATCTTGCTTTTCCAGAATGAAGGTTCAATTAGTCTTCCAGTCTAAAGGGAAGAAGCCTTCTACCCAGCCTCTCCTTCTGTTTTGGCCCAAGGACCACTGGAGACTCACTGGATCCCGGGCATGTTGTTTCCACTGGCGTTTGTCAAGTGATCTCCCAGCTCAGAGCAGCATCGCTAAGTGCCAGTTCTTCAGTTAAGAGCAGAGCTCCCCGAATGTTCTGGACACTGTACTGCTGTTTCCCACCCGGAGGCTGGGACATAGACACCGCTGGGACGGTCCAGCCATGGCAGCCAAGTGCCACACTCACTTCTTGCTGCCGTCATCCTGAGGAATATTAAGAGCATCCTAACACTCCAAGATAACTTTTGCCCGAAGACCCAAAGACCTCTCTTTCTGGGCTCGCATGGGTGCAGAGCCTGGCGGCAGAAGTGCAGGGCCTGTTCTGGCTGGAACCAGCCAGCATGCTGTGCTTTCTGTAACCGGGTGAAGGAAGCGGTGCTGCCCTGCATTCCCTTGATATCTGGAGAGCAGAAAGCGGTCCACAGTAAGCGGAATGAATCCAGCTCAAAACGTCAAGCTAAACCAATACAGAGCAAAGAAAATGCTGTTCCATGTGCTTTTCCTGTATGGCAGAGATTGGCCTTCAGGGAGACATCAGGTCTGCTTGTAAAACCAAGCAACCAGGAAGCACAGGGCTTTCTTCTGCAGGCCCCTCCTCTTCTAAGGCGGCACACGCCTTTCTTTTGTCCTGTGCTCCAAATAGCTCTGCAGCCTCAGCATGGGGGGTTTGTGCTTTCCTACCCGCTTCATTTTATCATGACATTCCTTAGCTTCCTAGATCTGATGGACATTTTTCCGAAAACGGTCTAGCCGTGCTGCTGGTGGTTTCAGGAGTGCTGTTAACAGCTGAAACCATTCACTGGAAACATATCTTGGTTTTCAAGTTTTGATTTATGGGAGCATGGAATGGATGCTCATTTTGTGACAGATTTAGATGAAGCAGTGCAAGTAGAGGGATCTAGAAGGCAGGTATGGCTTCCCTGTCATCAGGCCATCTGGTTGCTGTGAATGTATGATAAGTAATTATGCAATTAATTAGGAACTGTGCTCACATTAAGACCAAAGAGAAGACTGTTATCATAAAATACGCAATACTTCACTGTCTTATAATTTTAGTATTGTTATATAATTACTGGTGCTGTAAAATATGCAATAGTAATTTTCCTACTGCAGCAAAGAAAGGGCGTCAGGAAAGAGAAGCCCTCTCTCTCCATGCTTTTCTCCTTTCCCCCATCCCAGATGCTCTTTCTTTCTGAGTAGCTTCTTTCCCTTTCATGGTGCGGATTGAAGGTTTGGGCTCTTTCTGTTTCCTAGATATACACATAAGATAAGCAAGACAGGTTATTGTACTGGCTTCTTTCAATCATTGGAAAAAAAAACTGCTTGTACTTATATTGTCTGATTGATTATTCATGTCTATATCTTGTAATCTGGACAACTAATCTGAAGGTAATATATAATATATTAGCCATTGTTAATCTCCTATTATCTTATTTTGAAATTCTGATTTACTCTGTTTTCATTGTGGGCATGGAGCACACACCGAGAATCCCAGCACTAGGAGGCAGAAATCAAGAGGATCACTACGAGTCTGAGCTGCGTAGGGAGACCCTGCACACACACACACCCAAAAAGGAAAGGAAGCAGCACTGTAGCTGGCACGTGAAGACTACGCCCCTGAGCACCCCTCCCAGAGGCCCTGTACACTGGGTGCCCTGCTGGGGTAAGAGCGCTGGTCTGGAGAATGGAGGCCAGGCTCACAGGAAGAGGTCTGGAAGCATGGGCAGGTAGCTATGCAGGCCTCAGGGGAGGCTTGGGGTCAGGCAGAAATTTGGTTGCTTTCCTATCCCAGTGAAATTAAGAGTCTCAGTGATGGGAGAGGTGAGAGCAAGGCTCCGGGGAGGGGAGGGGCGGAAGTGCGGCTGAGCAGGCTCTGCCAGACAGCAACGGGAGAGGCGTGGTGGGCCTGGGACAGGGGGAGCTAGGGGTGCGTTGCCGGGGCGGGCTGCAGCGCTGGCCCACGGGGAGACTGCGGAAGGACTGCAGCGTGAGCGCAGAGGTTTTCCCGGCTCCATGGGCCAGGGTCCTCCCAGGGATTTTCCTAAATGTTTGGAACAATCTATTTCCTGAATTAAAATGGACATTCACACAAGAAACCAGGCTCAACACACAAGAATGAAATGAAAACCAGTCTACCCCGCATCTGTCCACCTTGTGGAACACCTACGGGGGACAGCTGTTCCTCACTGTTCCTTGTATACCTCCTCTGGGAGCGATGCTTCCTACCTTTCTGTCCTCTTCCTTCCTTTTTCCCTTCCTTCCTTCTTTCCTTTTTTGCTCTCTTTCCTTTTTTTCTTTCTTTCCTTCTTTGTTCCTTTTTTCTTTCTTTCATTCTGTGTGTAATGGCATATTTGTGTGTGAGGGAAAGAGGGAAGAAAGAAAGAGAGAAGAGAGAAAAGAGAGAGAGAGAGAGAGGGAGAGAGACCAAGAGAGACAGAGAGAGGTGTTACACTGCATTTCAGGCTAGTATGAACTCACCATATAGCCCAGGCTGGCCTTGAACTTGTGGAAATCCTGCCTCAGCCTCCTTGGTGTTGGGATTATAAGTTTGCACCACCGCACCTGGCTCTGTGGTTCCTTGCTTGCGACCGGGTCTGTTCCGCCTCACCTCTGCTCTCCTCACACTGCCTCTCCACTTCTGGCCTTCTGTGAGTTTTCCTTCTGCCCTTGGAGAGCCTCGTCTTTTCTTTGCCTCTGAGAGAAAGAAATACTGCTGCTGCCCTCCCATGCTCTGGACGACCTGGGCTGCTGAAGGCCCTTGCAGACCTTTGCTTCAGACCCTTGGGCAGGCTGTGATTTGTTAAACCTAAATTTAGCCTTGCATTTTGGTAGATGCCCCTGGACCCATCAGCCAGGGAATCTTAATTCCTTCTCTCTGTATCCCCGCATGCTGTGTCGGTGCTGCGGTGACAACCACAGTCCTAGCATTCAGGAGCCGCTTCTTGATATCCAGCCAGTGCTGTAATGCTCGGAGCCAGGCACGACCTTCATATTTACCATATTTCAGCATTTACCTTCCTGTTCCAGAGTTCTGAGTGCTCTGTGTTTGCTCTTGCTAAAATAAATTAAAACTGAGTCCAGGGCAGAGGGGACCCTGAGCAGACAAAAGCAATTAGGCCTTCTGGGTGGCTTCTGCCTCGCTGCTGGATTTGCACACAGAAGCAAAACACAGCTTCAGCTTTTTCTTGTAATTGTCCATATTAAACAGGAAGAAAGAAATGAAGCTTGGCCAATCAGAAGCTGGCAACAAATGTAATTATAGAAATAGAAGTTTCAGCACTATAGACCAAGTCAGATGACCACAGAACTGTGATCAAGCAAGCGTTTTCTCCTCTTTCTTTCTGAGCCCATCCCTCAGCCCCACCCCTGTCCCCACCCTGCTTTCCCTTTGAGGGGCTTCCAAGCCATTCCAGTTTGGAGCTGACTGACTCATGATTCCTCGCTGTTCAGATAAACCCTTTACTTTCTCTCAGTGCCTTAGTTTACCTCTCACAGTCTAGGCCTTGCCTGAAGAAGGAGAAGCAGCCTTTTCAGTGCTAGGACTATGGTAACAGCTGTCACTACAAATGTCTGTGTAGCACAGTTGCAGCACAGTTGAATGTAGAGACCAGGAACAAAGATTCGCACACTCTGAGCATCTAAGCGGCATAGACCAAAATCCAAAGCCAGATGAAACCTTAAAAATATACAGCCTATCCAATGGTCTAAACCAAAAGTTAGCAAATATTTTTTGTAAGGTCAAGTAATGTGTAGGCTTTATAGCCATATGGACTCTATTAAAGCTGCTTCCCCCTGCTGTTGAAATAATATAACAGGTGTGCTGCACTGTCTTGGTTACTTTTCTCTCATCCCTGGGACAAAACACTTGAAACCCAAATTTAAGGAAAAGTTTATTTAGCTCACAGTTTGTGGAGGTGCTGGTCCATGCATGGCTGGCTTCAAAGCAGAGTGGCACATGGCACAGGGCAGCAGCCCATGGTGACAGAAAGCAGCAGAAGGGCAAGAGTGAAAAGGGAGGAGAGCAGCCGAGAGCAAGCCTCTCTCCCTCCCTTATACTGCATTCAGGCTGCCCACCCCAGGGAAGGCATAGTGCTCACACCCATCACCCCAGCATTGGATCATGAACTAATCACAAACCTAGAAGCTGCCCCATGGCCATATGAGGTTTCAGGAGGAAACAAGTCGCAATCTGTGGTATGTGCTATTCATGGGGATTTACAAAAACAAGTTGCTTCCGGTCCCTGCTCTAAGTGTTTCTTAAATTCAGTTAAATCTGGTGAAGATCAGAAGCTTTGCGATGATTTACCAAAGCCCTGGTAAGCTCAAGGGACCTTCTCAGAGTGCAGCTTCTGAAAAGTTTCCCTGACAGTTAACTGGAGTATTCTTGCTATCATCTAACAACAATCGCCACCCTCATCAGCCCCCAGCCAGAAGAAGGGAACTCTTTAAGCCGATCCCCTACAGGAGACATCAGGTGTCCCATCGGAGTACTCTTGGCATTCACTGCTAAGGGGGCCCCCAGGTTCCTACCTTTCCCCGGAGTCCCCAACAGCAGCAGGCTGTCAAGCCTGTGCCTTTGACAGTGCCATGGGCCCTGTCACTGCCGGTATCAGTTCCTTCCCTGTGACTGGCAAGCTTCTGTGCCAGGGTTGGCCACCTTTCAGCTCCGTTAGGTTGGGGGAAGCTCTTATAATTAGTGACAATGAGGCAGGTTGCTCCAATGGGAACTTGGTTTTGCATATTTACAGATTGGAGGGTTGCAGCAAGTGAGCTAGCCATATGGTTCTGTGACTGGTAGATTAATAACTGAACCATTCAGGGGTCCCCAAAGGGAGACAGGATTGTAGCTTGTGGACTCAGAAGATTTATTAAACACCCACATTGCCCGAGACAAAGAACCATTTATAGTCTCATTGTTCAAGAATTGTACTGAAGTTCACTTTATGAGTGTGACTAAGCTATTGGGAAGTGGACCCCATCTCCCACCCCTCTCCTCCCTCTGGAAATCAGAGGATGGAGCTAACAGCTTTCACCCTGTAGCAGCCAGTCTTACTGTGAAGCTATCTATCTATCTATCTATCTATCTATCTATCTATCTATCTACTGCTGCTGTCTACCAGCAGTTACTTCATTAGCATAAACTCAGATCTCAGCTATGATTGTGCTATGGCTTTCACCTGGAATATCCTTCAAGGGTCTGTAACTTAAAGCCTCAGTCCCCTGGGTGCTGATAATGGGAGGTAGTAAAATGCACAAGAGGCAAGGCCTACTGAGGCCTCTTCCAAGCAGAGGACTGTGCCTTCAGTGAGGATTATGGGGACCCGCTTCCATCCCCACCATACAAAATGAATAGTTTTGCTCTACCATCTACTACTGCCATGTGCCTAATAGCAATGGGATGGTCAGACGGGATATTCCAAATTTGTTGGCCAAAGTAAGCCCTTTATAGGTCAATTATCTCAGGTATTTGTTATAGCAATAGAAATCTGACCAACATTGGCTGAGGACTTTGATGAGCAAATATGGTTCTGCAGTTCAGGAAAAGGCAGGGCTTCAGATTTATCTGTTGATTGATCAATTGGTGGATCTGTCATCTGTCTATTTATCTCTATGTATAGTAAGAGATAAATATCTGAAGTATATATGTGATATAGATGTAAAATATGTTTTGATAGGTAATATACATTTTATCGCTATAGCATTATTTATCTACACACAGTGTAAGAAGGAATATAGCCACTCCCAGCATCTGTGGCTGATTGGTGCCAGGATCCCCACAGATGCTGAAAAATTCAGGGGTTATCAAATTTCATGTATATAGTGGTACAGAATTTGCATAGAATTTGTGTATACCCTTCCATATATTTTAGGTCATCTCTAGATTGTGTATATTTAATATGAACTGTATGTATATGCCTCTTACATTGTGCTGTTTGGGGGAATAATGACCAGAAAACAGTGTCACATGCTCAGAGGCACATAATTTTTCCTGGATATTTTGGTATGAATATTTGGTCACATCCACACACGCAGGCTCACGGGCCCAAAGGGACCACTGTGTCACATAACCCAGAGAGAGTGATCAAGGCAGTGTGACCCTTGTAGGAGGACAGACACAAAGGTGGGTGGGACAGCAGAGAGAATAAGAGCATGGCGGAACAGCCCACCAGTGGCAAGGGAGTCTCCTCAGCACCTGGTGCTGGCATAATTCAGCTAGCCATCAGGAAAAACCCTGGCCTAAAGCTCACAAATACAAAACTTTACTCAAACTCTCAAAGTAGATTGTGTACATAAGTATAAAAATGTAACTTTTAAAAAAGGTATCAGAGAAAGAAAAGGCTTCAGGATATTCTACTATATAATGATTTTTTTTTTTAAGAATTGGTACCAAAAAATGTGACTTACAGAGAAGAAAATGGATAAGTTGGACCTCACCAAATGTTTTACTCTGTGAAGGCTCACATGGAAAAAATTAAAGACTGGGAAAACTTTCCTAACTACACATGAGCAAAAAGAATTGTATCTAGGATATAAAGAATCTCAACATACAACACTTATAAAACCAAAACTCCCATGAGAAAATATCCAAAATATATTTCAGTAAAGGGGACATGGAGGTGACAAACATGTTCAAATGTACTTACCATTTTCATCAGTAGCCATTAGGAAGCTGCAAATTCTAGTCACAGTGAGCTGCCACCACACACCTATCAGAATGGCTGAAATGAGGGAAGAGCAAAGACGACAACCAAGACAGTGGGACACCAGATCCCTGCAAGAACACCCAGCGATGGTCACCCATACACTGTGGACGGATGGGCGCAGGGGTGCAGCAGCTCAGTCACTAGGGAAGATGTTGGTGCTCTACTAGGAAGCCGATGCACTTACTGTACAACCTAGAAATTGCACTCCTGGGCATGCACTCCAGAGAAATGAAACCATATGCCCATTTAGAGGCTGCATATAAATCCTCACAAGGACTTTATTCATAATAGTTGGAAACTTTTCGAAGTCCTTCAGGGAGCGAATAGGACAAGAGTGGCTTATTCATGTCATGGAATACTCTTGGCATTGAAAAGGGAAAAATAACCAAGAAGCTGGTGTGGAGCTTAAGAGAGTGCTGGCATTAGAAATTCTTTTTAAAGGCACACACTGAAAGATCCCATTAATATGCACAGAGAGTGAACTGATGACAGCCCTGAACTGCACTGAGGGAGGTCTACACTGCAAAAGGTAGGGAGAGATGATTCATTTGGGATCTTGAATGCAGTGGTCCTCACAGACCTCTCAATTACAAATCTAAGGTAGAATTGAGTTGAAAAAAAATATCTATCCATGAGTGAGTGCATATAAATCAGACAAACTCTGGATAAGGTCTCTAGATTGTGTTGGTGCCCACCTCCTGCAGGTGATATTGCCCTGTTGTGTCATGCGAGATGGTACTCCTTGGGGGACTCGGCAGGGAGAATCCGGGATCTCCAGGACTTCTCAGACCTTCATGCTAGCCTGTACTTCTCCAGCAGTGCATGAACTTACCACGTCCTGGCTCTGAGTCTACCATGAACATCGAAGGGTGATGTGAAGCTGTCTCCTGGGCAAGAGCTAAGGAGCACGACCAGGCCGGCAGCGTGAAGCAGAACCATATTCTCGAGATGGAGGACGCCATCCACACATGCTTACAATGCAGCAAAGAGGGCTGAACGACTTCAATCAATGATCGTTTATGGAAGCAGTATGCTGTCCTTGTGGGAGAAAAAGACAGAGGGGGAAAATAAATAAATAAATAAATAAATGCAAAAAGAACACAGAATTAGAAAGCAACAGTTTGTGAACTATCGTAAAACAAGTGATTCACATAAGCTCTAAGGGTGGCTGAAAAGCACTACAGCAAGAAAATGTGGTTGAAGATGCTCTTTTAATTTCATAAGCAGAGCACTTACTGGCTAGGAAGGGAAGGCTGCTGCCTCCTCAGGGCCAGGCCAAGGCCCATGCTTATCTCTAGGATCACATTAGCAGAGCTGACAGAATTAATATTAGGTGGTTCTCTATATGGTGCAAAGCAAAGCATACAGACACTATGTTCTTGCCAAAAGCATTTAGCATAAATCTTATTTTTTAATTTTTATTTTTATTTATTTATTTTTTTTTTTTTGTCTTTTTGAGACAAGGTCTCACTATGCAGTTCAGGATGGCCTTGAGCTCACTTTTGTAGCCCAGGCTGGTCTCGAACTCACACCAATCCTCCTGCCTCAGCCTCCCGAGTGCTGGGATTACAGGCGTGCGCCACCACGCCCGGCAAATCTTATTTTTTAAAAATAAAAATTATTTTAGGGGAGGGCTTATAGGGTGTCCAGGATCTTGTTACTAGATCAGACTCATAGTGATCCAGCTGTTTACAGCCTCCGGAGAGCTGGGATTACAGGCGTATGCCACCATGCCCACTCTCAATTGCTGTCCCATTGTGCCCCGGGGGCTAGGCTAGCATGGCAGGCCTGGAGATCAAACCCTTTGCCCCTATGCCTGCTTGCAGGTGCTTTAATCTGCTGAGCTACTTGGCCAAATCCAGGAAAGTTTTTAATCTAATTTCTCAGTTGTACAAAATATGAACAATAGAAGAATTAACCAATCATTTCCTGAATGTGGAATAATCTATAAAACCAGATTCTTCAATAAGTCAGTATCATAAAAAAAGAAAGAAAGGATTTTCTGTGTTTAGGAGCTATACCAACAGTGGAATACACGGATAAGAATCATTTTCTACATTTAATGAAATTCATATTTGAGGCAAGTGAAGGAATTTCAATGCAGTCTGTGTATTAGAAGACACCAAGAATTTACCTATAATTTTCTTAACCTAGACTATGAGAGTTTGGTTTTATAGCAGGATATTCCCATTGTGGGGAGAAACATAATAGATGACTGAATGAGGAAATAACACTTTTGCTTCTGAAAGAAAGGATGAAAGAAATAGATGCAGGTCAGGCAGAGCTCCTCAGCAGTGCCTCAGGGAGGTTTGATGGCCTGGATCCACACGTCCAGAGAGCACATAGTGTTTTCCACATGGGATCTCAGAGAGAACATCGCCAAGGGCCAAGGGCCACATCTCGTGCCCAGCACACTTGTCATGAGTTATTTCACCTAATCCTCCAACCCATCCAATGAGTTGAGAATGCTTCAGATTATCTACTAGACTTATCTGCAAGTGGAGTCACCTTAGACAGCTGAGCTGCTTCTGAGGCTGAAGAAAGGAGGAAAGGAAGAGAAATAATGGAGAGGTACCTTTCTTGCAAAGAGAGCAAGTAGGTGAAGATGAGCTCGCTCCAGTGAGGACCTTAGTGAGGCCTTGGAGTCCTCCACACAGAATGCATCTAGCACTTTCTCCTTTTCATCTTAGTGAGATGTTAACAACTTACATGACCCTTGTGAGGCCTCCTCGGCATGGTGCCCCTCACTATTTCCATATAAATAAATATGGGTCTGAATAACAAAAGTTGGGACAATTCTACTTCAGATATGCTTGAGCCCCTTAACTTTACAGTTAATTTTTTTTTTTTTTTTGTCTTTTTGAGACAGGGTCTCACTATGCAGCTCAGGCTGGCCTTGAGCTCACTTTTGTAGCCCAGGCTGGTCTCGAACTCGCACCGATCCTCCTGCCTCAGCCTCCTGAGTGCTGGAATTACAGGCGTGCGCCACCACGCCCAGCTTACAGTTAAATTTAATGAACAGCATCATTTCATATACATCTTCCTTGCCACCAAGAAGATGAAAATCAGAGCAGGCAGATATAAGGGTTGTAGCTCTTGAAAAATCTGAATTCTACAGTACCTAGTATATATTTTAGGGTTGATTCCAAGAGTATGAGGGTTCAAAACACCAAGCAACAAGAGAGCAACACTGAAGAGTTTATCAATATATATTGGATACATGAACTAAACTATGCGTTACCTCATAAATAGGTACTGTGATTGTTATGGGTTAATTGGAAAAAATGCTTAAAGCATTTAAGGAGATGGAAATATTACCTATGATGATTTGGTTGTTAGACATGTAGACATGTGTCAAATTAGGATGTTATAACTTAAGGAATCCAGATTAATAAATATATTTCTTGATGCTTAGTCGAGTTGAAGAATATTCATGAAGCACTTCCTCATAGGAAGAAATTTCAGGATTCCATAGCATCGACCAGAATTCCCTAGGTATCTGGACGCTACAGCTCCCGACGATGTCTGCAAAACAGAAAGACATCCAGTAGCCCCTGACCCTGCAGTCAGGACACGTGGCTTTGAAGTTGTGTGACATTTTAAACTCTGCATTGAGCAAGCCCAGTCAAAGAGAATTAATCGTACTGGGCACTGGGGGAAAAATAAGCATGGAAATTTTTTGAAGGGTTATTGGGAGCTTCATTAAATGAGGCAAAATTTAGGAAGATAAATAGGGGATGGAGAAAAACTTCATGCTTCATCAGTGGGAGACAGAAAACTAAAAGGGGCGTGCTGGATCTTGTGTCAGTGAAAGACAATCTCACCTTGCAGACAGTGTGTCATTACCTGCAGGGCCAACATTTTAGTCAGTGAATTACTTGACCTTATTGCTATTGATTCAGAGTCCCTGGTGCTGAGGGCAGTCTTGTTTACATAAATCAGGTGCCAGCAAGATGGTTCATGAGAAATTAAAGAATGGGCAGCAGACTTTGTATAAATAATTCCTCTTATGCCTGTTAGGCTTTTCTTTTGTTTTCTTCCTTTTTTTTTTTTTTAAGTTTGCTTTTACAAAAAAAAAATAAAAACAAAACAAAAAAAAAACAAACAAACAAACCCTACCATATTGTATGAAGAAATTCTATGCATTTGGATTTTGAGAGAAAAATAATTTTGACCAGTTAGCAGGTTTCTGACTTCACTTTTTTTCTATATTTTTAGATAATGTCTCACTCAGGCTATAGAATCACTGATGGAATTTATACGATTATTAGTTTTATTTTAAGGAGAAAAAAACAAATACAGTAAGTTATTTTTATTTCCTTGATTGAAGACTGCCATGTTGATTAAGTTTCAAAAGCAGAGTGTTTATGTCTGTCCGTCTTTCTGTCTGTCTGTCTGTGCCTCTCTGTCTATCTTTAAACAACAGAGGAATTCTGTAAACAGAGATTGTATATCAGTGTAGCCAATTTTATCATTTCACTTATCCAGCATTATAGTCTTAGATCTAATAAGAATGATTCCTAGCCGGGCGTGGTGGCTCACGCCTGTAATCCCAGCACTGGGAGGCTGAGGCAGGAGGATCGGTGTGAGTTCGTGACCAGCCTGGGTTGCAAAAGTGAGCTCAAGGCCAGCCTGAACTGCATAGCGAGACCCTGTCTCAAAAAGACAAAAAAAAAAAAAAAAAAAAGAGAATGATTCCTCCACAGTCACAGAAAGGCTAAAGGTTGTGTCTCCCAATCCACCTGGGCTCTGGCACCTCTTGTCATGTTTGTGTTGACAAAAATGAGAGGCGTGTTCCATATCAAGCTTCCATGAGAGTCTTCCCTGGAAAAGGGATTCTTTTCTTGATGGTTCTGGGCCAAAATGATCTCAGAAAATGGCAAGAAATCCCTGAGGACTTTAGCAGCTCCTGAAATTCTATCATTGCTGGAACACTGGGAAACTCAAAATTTAAAATCCCGCTGAAAGAAGTACATCAAAATAAATTGCCATTCAGAAAAACACACAATTTGAACATGAAGCCGTGTGTGTTGTGAAGGAGGATTTCACCAAACTAAAAGAGAGTCATCCCTCCAAGACATTAACCCACATTCTCTGCTGATCATTATCATGAATAATGCTTAGAGTGACCCCCATATCCAGAGACACATGTGCCAAGTCTCTGGGCGGATATCTGAAACCGCAGACAGCATCTACGCTCAAAATATACTAGGTATTACACCTGTCCTGCTCCTGGTAATCACACTGTGGAAATTCTTCCGTTCTCTCTTGCACGGAGTCCTGCCTAGCTTTTTCCGCAGGCGGCCATGGGAGATTCTGGGGCTTCAGCGAGCCATGTCTGCCTTCCTCTGCTCCTGGAGAGGTCTCAGGGGCATACTCTGAGTGTCAGGAGAGCCTTGCCAGGCAGTGTCTGACTTAGGAAAACAGTCAGCTGCGGGTTCTTGACCTCTTTCCATTTTAAAAATATTAATTTTCATGACAACATACTACACATATTATTTAGTACTTAGGAATTATTCATTTCTAGGATTTTCCATTTAATATTTTAAAATAATGGCTATTGGTGGGTAAAGTCACAGAAAGCAAAACTGGCAGGAGTCCTACAGCATTTCTTATTACAGATGCAATTTGTAAACTATGTTTTCAAAACCGTCCCTCTAAATCAGTTGTAGCACCAGACTGCAGCACCACATGGCTGCACCAAGTGTTTTCTTGAAATGTAGCTTCCCATACTATGAGAAAAACCACAGTGATGTGTGGCCACAGGCCAAGATGCATGAGGGCTGGGGACAGGAATAAGTGTATTACAAATATGCTGAACATGCTTAGGTATTAGAAAATTGCAAATAGAAACTCCATCGCGATTCCAGCTCCAACTCATCAAGTAGCTATTATCAAAACCACGTAAGGTAAACGCTGCCGGGATGTACCAGAAAAAAAGAGTCCTTCTCCATGGTTGGTGGGAATAGAAATCAGGAAAGCCACTGTGGAAATCAGTATGGAGTTTCCTCAAAACACTAAAAATAGAACCAGCATGTGACTTGGCTGTCCCTCCCCTGGCTGTGGACCCAAGCCGAGGGAGGCACCTGTGTGTCCACGTGTGCGACAGCACAACTACGATGGGACATTGGCCTAGATGACCATCGCAGAGCAGCGGGCTGTACAAATAGTACATTTACAGCACGGAGGTTGATTCAGTCACGAAGAAGCCTGGAAGCTCGCTATTTGCAGAAAAGTAGAGGGCCTGGGGGCGATCGGGTTCAACAGAGTGAGGAAACTCAGAAAGACCGGTAGTGGGTGTTTCTTGTCATGTGTGGAATTAACAACAAAAATGAACTGAAAGGAGAAGATGAGTGTTTGTGAAAAGGACAGGGTGAGTGGGTGACGCAGGAAGGCCAGGCAGAATGAAGGACAGGATACCCATGTAGGGAACGTCACAGTGCATCTGACCAATTCACAATTCTCACGATTGGGTAATGATCATAAAATTAAAATTTTCAAAATGGAAAGAGGCTTAACACACTGCAGCTGATCGCTTCCCTAAGTCAGACTACCAGGCAAGGCTCTGCTGACACTCAGAGTGTGTCCCCAGACCTCTCCAGGAGCAGAGGAAGGCAGACACGGCTCCCTGAAGCCCCAGAATGTTCCACAGCAGTACAGCCAGGGAGCAGTCACCGGCTGCAGCCCTGCCACCATCAGAACCTCACAGCCATGGCTTCAGGCTGCTGAGCTGGAACCAGCATCCTGCAGTCCAAGAAATGCCCTCAGCTCCAAAGGGTGAGGACTCTGAAGAGACACAAGGGCAGGAGTGGCCCACACCCAGAGGACCCTGCAACCACTTCAAGTTATAGAAGATGTATTTTGTTATCTTTCTCCTTTAAATTGAGAAATTGATCCTTGTAGTCCAAATGGCGAATCTGCTTTTAATAAATGATTGAATTAATGGCACAGATACTCATTAAAATGCAATATTGAGGGGGCTGGGGAGATAGCTCCGAGGCACAAGTGCCTGCTGGGCAAGTGCAAGGTCGTGAGTTCGAACCCTGGTCCCCCAAAAAAAAAAAAAAGAAAAAAAAAGCAATATTGAGCCATCAGTTGGAGAATAGATCATAAAAATTTCATCCAGGATATCAGAAACAAAGTGTTTTTATTTGTGCTATAAAAGAAAAGTAATTTAACTGTCAACTGTGGGCTTTGGTTGAAGACTTTTTAATCACTTTGCTTTTAAAATTCCTTATGAAACTGCTTGAAAATCACATAGTTAGCTTAATAAAATATTTCAGTTAAAAAAATGGATACTTATAAACTAAATAGAGCTCTGTAAGGGGGAGGTGAGGTGTACTCTTCTTTAATGACAAGGACATAGCCTGAGAGGTGTGATTTTAGGGACGCACCCTAAAGAGCCCTTATGAAGTGTATGTGGGACTTAGCCTCCCACGGGCAGTCTGACACTGGCCCATACTTCCTGATGCGGTCATGGCTGCAGATGGACTTCCACTGTAGCACTGTCAGCCAAGCCAGAAGCCTGCTGGCTCAGTAACCCCATTTGCTTGTGTTCTGCTGACTTGGAGATTCCTTCTCCATCACCACGGAGGAAGGGTTGTAGGGTTGTGAATACTTTCTATGGTGCCGCTAACAAAATACTAGTACAAGGTTATCGTTTCAAGGTTCCAGAGCTTAACAATCCACACACTAGATGTCCGCAGGTTTGGCTCCTTCCGAGGCTGTGAGAGCCTACTTCAAACCCTGTGGGTGTGGGTGGTTGCCCCTGTCCTGTGTGCCTTCCGGGTCCCATCTGTGTAGTATGGCACTGTGGTTTTATTTCCTTTTAGAAAGACACCAGCAGTGCCACATTAGGGACCACTTAAAAACATGATTTTAACTCTGACCTCCAAATAAAGTCACACACTGAGGTACTGGAGTTCACAAAATTAACATACAACTATGAGGGACACATTTCACTGTGAACACAGTGGGTCCCCCTTAGGGGCTCATGCTGCCGTGGCTATCCAAGGAAGGGGACCTGTGGAATTAAGAGCTCTCACAGTTGGAGCTTCAGGTTATGCTCTTGCAATATGGTCTCCCTGAAGGCCTTCCATGTGGCACTTGAAAGTTCCCAGTGACTGTCACCAAAATCATTTCTAGGAAGACATAGGGTGTGTGACTGTGCTTACAGCACCCCTGGATCTGGGCATGTGCCTGGCCATACCTACCTCCCCTGGATGCACAAGCTCTGCCTTCCTCCTTGGACCTAAGAGCAGGCTGTGAAGTACCAGCCTGCAGCCACTGGGCAGGGCAGCCACCATGTGGCAGGCTATGTGCAAAGATCTTCATAGATGCCGTGCTGTTTTCTTTTGTATTTATTTACTTTTTACATATTTTAATGTACTTTCACTATGTAGATTGGACTGGTAGTGATTGTCTGGTTTTCAGCCTCTCAAGTGCTGGGATTACAGGTCCGCACCAACACGCCCAGTCTCAATCACTGTCTCAGTGCCCCTCGGGGAGGGGCTGACACATCACACTATGGGTCAAACCCTGGCCACTGTGCTTTGCCTAAGCAGATGCTTTAGTCTGCTGAGCTATCTGGCTGGGCCCTGCACTATTACCTTGATGGCAGCTGAGCCAAGGACGCCAGTAATAGCATTTCAGTTTCATTCATGGGAAGCTGAAGTTGTCAACAAATTGAAGTGATTTTCCCAAGATTTATACTTCTCTCATCACTAAAAGTAGTCCCATATTCACCATAACTTTTTCATTTACCACAACCAGAATGTCAGTCACAGTCAGAACAGAGAATAGAGAATATCATATGTCTACAGAATGAAGACCAGCATCCATGATTAACAGATAGGGTAGGACCAGCCAGACAGCTCAGTGGATTAAGCAGAGTGCAACCACCAGGGTTCCATCCCAGCAGTGTGCTATGCTGGCCCTACCCACAGGGCACACTGAGATGGCAATTGAGACTGGGCCTGGTGGTGGCTGTAATCCTAGTGGTTGGGAGGCTAAAAACAAGAGGGTCACTACAAGTTTGATCTACATAGTGAGAATGGTAGACCCTTACTAAATCCATAAAAAAAAAAGAAAGAAAGAAAGAAAAGGTTCTTTGGGCTCAGACCAGAATACTGCCAATAGCCCAAAGTGGCATGAGACCAGTCACTCTTCAGTGGAAGAATGAATAAACAAAATGTGATGGATATGCACAGAGGAGTGTTATTCAGCTATAAAAATGAAAATAACTTGGACAGGGGCTACAGCATGGATGAACCTTGTGGACATTATGCTGAGTCAACGCATCACAAAGGGATAAATATTGCATGATTCCACTAAGCATCTATCGCCATCAAACTCACAGAGAGCAAAACTAGAAGGGCTGAGACTGGTCAAGTGGGAAAGAATAAGATTTTAGTATCTAACAAACTCAGAGTTTTAGTTTAAGATTAAGGTACTTTGTAGATGAAGGGTGAGGATGTTGGCATGCAGTAGAATGCACTCAATGCCACCAAATTGTACTTTAGAAATGAATAAGATGAGGGCTAAGGACATAGCTCAGTGGCATAAATGCCTGCCTGGCAAGCACAAAGTTCTGAGTTCAATCCCTGGTACTGCAAAGAAAAAACATGACTAAGAGGATAAAGTTTTATAATGTGTACTTACCACAATTTAAAAAATACAGAAAGGATAGGAGAAAGGAAAGAAGGAGAGAAGGAAGGGAGGGAGGGGAGGGGGGATGAGTGGACAATAACTTCAACTCATGCTCAGTAGTTTAGAAACCAGATCTCCTTGCAACGATATAAAAGGTCTTTTGATCCAATCACTCTTAGAGGTAAAAAAGAAACCCTGGATTCCTACTAGAAGGAAAAGCCTTAAACACAAGCATAGTCTACAGGTCACTCTTGTGTCACACCCTGGGTCATAAGTCATCGTTTCATCTAAAGGAAGCCTCTATGATGCATTGGTAGGCGGGGGTGGGGGGGTGCTGACTGGGTCCCACGGCACACATAAGGTGTGGTCTCCAGCTCCTCTCACGCAGAGTTTGTCTTTTTACAGGTTTTGTGCAGGTGGATCTTCAGAATGAGGTGATGACATAGAAGACAAATGTGAAAATGACCGGGTCAGATCCACTGTTGCTCTGACTGTAGGGTGCAGGAGTGCTTGGGACAAGGGTGCAGCTGGCTCTTGCCCATGACCGTTTTCTGTTTGTTCCCATCAACTACCTGTTTCTCTGTCTTCCAAGTAATCACTGAGCCTTATCACTTTTTTCCAGCTATTCCTCACAGATTTTTTTATTTTATTAAATTTATTGATATAATTTAGACATACATAATAACCACGTTCATCATAGGTAATTTGTAACTGTATATACTATATTAGTTCCTCTTTTTCTCCATGCCCCTCACCCCCTTCAACACTTTTTCCCCTCCTTCTTTACAAAGCTTTGTTTTCATTGTATTATTTTCTTTCTCATCTTTTTCTTTTTACTTTCTTCCTCTCTGTCCCCAGGTTCCCTTTCCTTTTGTACATTTTCCCCCTATATTACAATATCTGTTATATTTTCTGGTTCTTACTTAAAGATAAGATGTATTTTTAAAACACTGAAGTACTAGTCAACCATAAAGAAGGGTAAACAGGACATTTATTTCTAAACGAGTGGACTTTGAGACTACATTGTTAAGTGAAATAAATTGGATGTGTGTGTGTAAATATCACTTGTCTCTGGTATGAGAAGCCAAATGAACTGAAAGTTTTGGTTTGAAACTTTTCAGCCTTCCTGCAGATGAAAGTCATGGAAATTGTGATAATAAGCAAATCTAATGACACCATCCATTTGCTTAGACTCCTGTGTGCCTCTACATTCCCCAGAGCATGACTGATGCCCAGAGAACTCATGCCACACATCCAGGCATCCCCCAGTACTCTCTGCCCCTGAAGCACAATCAGCAGTGCTCACCTTCCTAGGGCAAGTGGCCCTCAGCAGCCAGCCAGCCTATGGAGCCCAGCCCTCCATCCCAGCCCCCACTCCCTGAGCTTGGCTGAAATCCCGCTTCAGCCCTGGGCCTTCCACACGGGCTCCACAGCTTTCCTCAGCCACTCCCACTCAGTGGGAGGAAGTTTCTCTGTCTCCCTCAGTCTTGGGGAGACTCCCTGTGATTGCCGTCTCTGGGGGGCCAGGAGACCCTACAGGGTTGGCCAAAGTCTTTGTCTTTGCACTTCTAAGCCCAAGCATGAGGTCTGCTTTCCCAAGAGATTCAAGGAGCATGGCTCAGGAAACACACTGTGGCTAGGGTTTTGGCCTCTTGTTTAACCCTGCCAGAGCCCTGGGACTCTTCTGCACAGCACAGGCTTCAATCCAGTGCACCAGGCACTGTCTGCCGCCACCACCTTGCCTCGCAGGTGACAGCACACCATGGCTGGCAGGCTCGGTTTCCTCTTTGCTAAACTCATGTGGCTGTGCTAAGTGCAGTCATAGGCATTCACCTCATTGTTAGCTTTTAGAGTAAGTCTCGAAGCATCGATCTCAATTTCTAGAGATAGGTACTTTGGCTTTCCTTTTCCTAGGGTAACTTCATTGTTAAAAAATCAAGCAATTCTGAGAAAAAATAAAACCAAATTTAGATGGACATGGTTGACAGACAGCTCAGTGTAGAGATTAGGCTGTGCTTAACACTTGGGAATCCACTGTGGAAGCTCCCGGGCTCGGTCTTGTTGCAGAGACCTTGAAAGCTCCTGGCAAATGGGTGAGTGCATGCTATTAAATTTTTTATTAGGCTGTCAGCCTTGTGGGTCTCCTCCAAAAACATCCAGCCCATAAACACAGTCATCCATCCCCTTCAGTAAATTTGATGCCTTTTCTTTGATGCTGCTTAGTTATCTTTAATGTCCTTGTTACACTTATGTCCAAGAAGTGAGGAAAATAATTTGGAACAAGCCGTACTCTAAAATGACAGGCAGTAAAGGGTAAAATAATTGAGAGTCTGGGTCCTCAAAAAATAAATAGTAAATCAGAGCGAGCCTCATGCTATGTAGCATCTCTCTGAAGCATTTTATTTCTAAACTTTGCAAAGCAATAGGAAGCTAATTAACTTTTATAGCCCGACAAAAAGGTAATAGCATGCGTGGCTATGGAGATGTAATTGGGCTTTTATTTAAATGTGGCAGGGAGTTTGTGCTCATTATAGGAAACAAATGAACAACAACAAATCACCCGGTGGATTCATCATCCATGTGCTGTCGGTGCTGATGGACACAGAAGCTGGACTGGTGCTACCTCCCTATGTCACAATAAAGCCACAGAGCCAGAGCTTGATGGAGAGAAATCTTCTGAACTGAATAGTAATGATAATAGTATTCATCATCATCCTAATCAGACAGAAAATATTCCCTGTCCTCATTGCTGTGGTTAAGTAGAAAGAGGAAAAAAAAATAATTGTGAATCCTAAATGCTGTACTTAGCTTTGTGCTGGGAAGTCCCCAAGTCTGATCCTCCTGCTGTCCTAGTGCGCCGGAGCTCCTTTGCTCACAACCCGGCCATGGCAGCCTATCCTTAGGATCCCTCTGCTGAGGTACAAAGGCTCAGAGGACCACAGGGAGGGCCAACCTCAGAGGCCTCCCAACAGGCTCTCCTAGATTCTTCAGAGGTCAGCAAAGCAAACTGGGGCTCTTAGCCACGTCCCGTGGACCTCTAAGAACAGGTGGTAAAGGAGCAAACACTGATTCTTCTTTTGAAAAATTCGTAAAACTGACTTAGTGCTTCTCCTTCCACTCTTATCCTCCCTGCATCCCATGCATGGGAAACCCAAGGGGGACTGGTTTGAGAAAAACTTAGACTGACTTTGTTTAGAGATGATTTTGTGGGCCGGCCAAATAGCTCAGCAGATTAAAGCACCTGCAAGCAAGCACAGGGGCTAGGGGTGCAATCCCTGGGCCTGCAATGCACCTGTAATGCCAGCTCTTGGGAGGCTGTAAACAGGCAGATCACTACGAGTCCAACCGAGTAGTGAGACCCTGAACACCCTGTAGACTCTTCCCTAAAATACAGAAAAAAAATAGAGATTATTTTCTTTACTTTAATTGTCCTCAAATGCAACACCAGAGTGTGTACACACTCACACACACACACACACACACACACACACACACACACAGGGTCCCTCACTTCAGATGACTTAGTAACATTTTAACTTAACAATGATGGAAAAGTATATATACTCTTACAAGCATTCTGACTTCCACACTGAGTATCATCTGTAATAGATTACATGAGATGTTCCAACAATTTATTATAAAATAAGCTGTGGTACGGTATGTTTGCCCAATTAATTGTATTGCAATGCAAAGCAGAAACACTGAAATGACACCCAGGACTTGGAGGTAGATTGATTGATTGATTGATTGATTGATTTTAGGATTTTCTTTTTTATTTTAAATGTAAAAACAATAAAAATAATGATGCATAATTTTAAATCAACATACTAGGTGATTAACAACGGTTAATATGTGTATTGTTCTCTTGAAAATAGTTGCTCAAGCTACGAGAGATCGGCAAGAAAAGCTGATGGAGCAATGCGAACAACAGACCAATCTTTTCAGTGCGCTCCTAGAAGTTAGCTGTCTTGTGCACACATAGCTTTTTCTTTTTGCTTCCTTCTTTTCTCCTTTCCCCCATCCCAGTTGTTCTTTGCTTTTGAGTGGTTACTTTCCCGTTCACAGTATCTATTGTACATTTTGGATCCTATTCACTCTGTCAGCTTCTTGTACTACGGAGATTGTATGATGTTTTCACATGTGAGTCTGATTTATTTCACTTTTTATGAGTGCGGTCTCAAGTTGAATACATTTACCTATAAGAGCCTCAAGTTTATCCTTCTTTATCGCTGAGCAGTACTCCACCGTATAAAAATACCACATCTTTTTTCTATTTGTTCCCAGTTGACGCTTATTTGAGTTTTTTCCTAACATTTAGCTGCTGTACATTATGCTACCATGAACATGGATCTGTATATACTGTTGTGCTATGATGTTTCTAATTCTTATGGGAAAATGTCCAAAAGGGGAATGGGACCTGGGTCAAATGGGACCTCTAACCCTAGTTTTTTGGGGAATCTCCATACTGATTTCCAAGTAGTCCATACTCCCAGCAACAGTAAAGAAGTGTTCTTTTTTCCTTTCACCTCTGCCAACATTGGTTATTGTTTGATTTCGAGATGGCAGCCATGCTTTCTGGGATAAGATGAAATCTCAGTGTTGTTTTAAGTGGCACTTCTCAAATAACTAATGATGGAGCACACTTCTCATGCACTTATTTGCCCTTTGTATTTCTTCGTCTGAGAACTATACACTCATCCCAAATGCTACCCTCTTTAGACGAGTCTTTAAATTTGCCCTCCCCCCTTTTTTTCTTCAATTGTTTATATGCTCTATATAGACTTCCTTAGTCTGAGGGACAACTGGCTAAAATTTTCCCACTCTGTGAGTTGTCTTTTCACTCTGTTTGTGATTTCTTTTGGTGTACAAAGGCTTTTTAATAAGGGAAATTCAGTTGTTAATTTTTTGAAGTACTTTCCATACAGTGGGGGTTTTGTTCATGAACTTTCTGCCTACCCCTTTGTCTACAAGATATTTTATCTACTTTTTCTTCCAGTAGACTTAATGTTTCTGTTTTAGTATTTTCATATGTGATTCATTTGACTTTCCCTTACTGCATGATGATAGACATGGGTGTAGTTTTAGCTATTGGCATGTGGAAAGCCAGTTTTCCAAGCACCATTTATGAAAGAGGCTATCCTTTCCTTCCAAAGCACATGTATGACCCCTTTGTCAAAGATAAAGTGTCTGAATGTGTTTGGAGTAGTGTCTGCATTTTCTAATCTGTTCCACTGATCCTCAGATCTGTTTTTGTTTTGTTTTGTTTTTGTCATTAACATGCTGATTTTATCACAGTAGCATTGTAGTGTAATGTCAAGTCAGGGATTGTGATGCCTTCGGGAGGTAGATTTATTTGACACCAGATGGCACTGACAGGAATCCAATTGTCCCTTAAAATGCCAGGCCTCGATGGCTCAGGGAAGACAGGCTTTTATGGTGTTGCAAACAAGAAGCAGAGTACTTGGCTGATTTGGTTGGTTCTTATGGTGGGAATCATAGTGACCAGCTATGCATCACAGTGACCATCCTTTTCTAGAAGATAGTAGTAACAGGAACAGGAGCTATAACAGGAACTATTGCCTGGGCAACTAACAAGCTGAAGCATCCTGGCAGAGGGGCCTTTTCCTTTTATACTCTGAGCATGTTTGAAATAAGCTAGGCTAAGCTATGTTGTTTGATAGATTAAGAATATTAAAGGCAGGGCCAGCCAAGTAGCTCAGTGGATTAAAGCACCTGTAAGCAGGGCAATGGGCTGGGAGTTTGATACCCAGGCCTGCTGTGCTGGCCCTGCCCCCAGGACACACTGAGATGGCAGTTGAGATTGGATGTGGTGGCACACACCTGTAATCCCAGCTCTTGGGAAGCTTTAAATAGACGGACCACTCTGAGTCTGATCTAGTAGTGAGACTCTGAACACCCAGTAGACTCTTCCCTAAAATATAAATACTATAAGTAATATAATATAATAATATAAATAATAATGATGATGATGATGATGATGATGATGATGATAATAATAATAATAATAATAATAATAATGAATGCATTTTGGACTTACAATGACCTAGTAGGAACATAATGTTATAGTCAATCAAGGACCACAATAGAAACAAAGGGCGCCTTCAGTTTAAGAAAGAAGCAATTGGCCGCAATCTTGAGGCATCTTTCTTAAGAGGCAGGGATACCATGGAAAGCCCAGGAAGGACTTGAGGGAATAGGCCTGGGAGGGACTTCTCAGATCAAAAACAGCAGGGTGTCGGGAGATAAAGTTAGATTAAGGCAGTAGCTGTCTTCTGCAATCCATTTCCTGCCCCATCCACCACACCGTCCCCTCTACACGCCCAGTGGGACTATGGACTGCAGCCCTTTGGAGATGAATCATGCAGAGAAGAGCAGTCTGGGCCTGCGCAAAGGAACTGACTCCAAGCAGTCACCTGGCTGCATCTGTCAAGGAATTGAGGGAGGGAAAGCAGATAGGACTGAGGTGCAATAAACAGCTCACCACAAAAGGTGGCATTGAAGAGAACACAGCACTCTCACGGATGGTTCCTCACTGCTGCCCAAAGACAGGTAAGAAATCACTGTTCCTGCACCTGAAATAAGGGCTCACAAGGATTACAGGACGGGATGTGAACAGAGTGGTCAGAGTTGACTGGGGAATGCAAAGGAGGAACCACACTGCGGAGACAAAAGTGTGCCGAGCAACAACAGCAACAAAGGTGGAAGATACAACCAGGTCTCAACAGAGACACCTGGGGAAAATGTTGTGAATTAAGTATTAAGAAGAACCAGAGATTCAAAAACTGCATTTTAAGAAGATGATGTCAGCCCAAAATACTGAGGCTGAGTCAAGAGGATCATGAATTTGAGCCCAGCCTGGACAACTTGGTAACTTAATGAGACCCTGTTTCAGAATAAAACAAGACCTGGGGATGTAACTCAGCACAATGACCCTGGGTTCAATCCCTCATAACATGAGATAGATAGATAGAGAGAGAGAGAGAGAGAGAGAGAGAGAGAGAGAGAGAGAGAGAGAGAGAGGCAGGCAGGCAGACAGACAGACAGACCTCGTACTGATTCTTTTAAGCCCATCTGTGCTGCTAACCTCAAGGAATTACACAAATGCATTGCGCTTATCCTTTGTGCATGCCTTGGGTGAAACCACTCCTCTCAGGTTTTCTCTGCTGGGAGCTGTAGTTTCTCCACACATTTTCTTGAGTAGTTTTCTGTGTGAAATCTTCCCATAAGAATTCCTTTTCCTGTATCTTCAGTGGCTACAGTGCCAACTCATCTTTTATTCCCTTCCAGGTTGAAATCCTAGTCTAGAGTTCCCTGGAACCCCAATAGAACCCTCAAGGGTGGGGAACTCTTCCCCATCCCTGTATACACAAGGGGCCTTGCACTCTACCTTGATAGTCTCCTGCTATGGCTCTCCAGTCTCTCTCCACACTGGTCCATGACCTGGCCAGTAACCTCTGGTCTGCAGAGAGAAAGTATGTGCAAGCTTAGCAAAACTCAAAGGAAAGCTCCCTATAACAAAAGATAAAATCATGAAAAATTGTGCCCAAGGACAAAATATCACCATTTAACACTTCAGAACTGCAAAGCACACAGAGAATGTAGAAGATCTGAGTATCCTGCACTCAGTCCTCAAAAGCCAGTGTCAGCACCAGAGACTGGAAAATATGTGTATTACACAGTTGTTCAGAGACGGAAGAGATGAACTACACTTATTGGTCAATGTGCAGTTGGACAAATATGTAATCATGCGAATTAGACACATATGTACCTGGTCACTGTACAGGTACACCTGCATATGTGTATAAAAACATACTTCATATATGACATCTGCAGAATTCATTGATTTATCTACCCATGTGTCAAACTCCATGCTCACATGTGAGAGAATGCACCAGAGCCATTATGGGATCCCAGGAAACATGTGCGAAACCTTACCATATCTTAACCTAAAAGAAAAACCCAATAAACTTCAAAAGGTAAAGGAAAAGAGAAAGAATATTTTATAATCCTACATCCCTAAATAAATCTGTGAAAGATTTCATCCAAAAATACCACTATAAATCAAATTCTCTGGAATTAAAAAGAAAATTGGAACAAAACTATGTAGTCACATAATGATAGGAAAAATACCCATAGAGTCCACCATGGGATACAACTAAATCAGTGCTTAGAATAAAAATTCTAAAATTTTATAAAACAAAAAAAGGACAAGTATAAAACAATTAACTACAAATAGAAAAAAATAATTAATAATTAGCAATTAATCATTTTGGATAACAATTCCAAAATCAGATGCTTAAAAATTACAGTCTATAAACCATTGGATATTAGAATCAAGGTAGAAAATCCCACAATGTTTTAAAATATCAAAACAGCAGAACTTTTTTTTTTTTTAAGGATTGCTCAATTTTGAGAAAACATGTGACATAACTTGAATAAATGGATGATATCCTAGGAATTCTTCAGGGGAGAATACCAAAACCAAAATAACCTTTAAAAATGTGCGAATTGAAGCAGAGTAATTTTGACAGAAGTCAGAAAACCCCGTCAGCCCGAACGGGTTCCTCGCCTGTAGGCCCACGTGCCACCAGAGACAGAAGCTTAGTGAATGTAAAGGGCTGCATAGGCACAGCAGTGCTGAAATCACTCACAGCATGCTTTGAAAAGAACATTTTTTAACATTCTGTTATTTTAAATTGAGTGCATTGATCCATTTCAGATATACATAATGAGCATATTCACCATAGGGATTTTGTACTCATATGTGGTATGTGTTGATACCTCTTTTTTATCCATCCCATCTCCTCCCTTCACCCCTCTTTCCCTCCCTATTAACAAAGGTTTGTTTCCATTTTATCCTATTTTTCTTGTTTTTCTTTCCTTTTCCCTTTCCTCCTCTCCACAGCCTTTCAATAACATTTATAGCAATCTCATACAATATAGCACAAAAGGAACATATCCACCTTTGTTATAAATATAAATGTCTTCATTAACACACTATGAACATAAATCAGTAATTTGGCATAATTCTAATAAGGCTACGGTGGCTTTGCATTTCAGAACCTAGTATTTATCTATTTCATCATATGGCCACACTATGCATTCATTCATTTATTGACTCCTTCATTCATATAGACTCCAAATCCACTACTGAGCCTGATACAACATTAGAAGCATTCTGATTGAAGGTAGAAACCAGATTAGGCCATTAGGCATCACTGCCAGTGCTGAGCCTTATGGTGGCAGTACTGTCCCCCAACCTGGGGAGAAAGAAGGTTCACAGAGACTTGGAAGGAAGAGGTAAGGTGTCTCTGTTGTGGTTGCTATGAACCAGAGACTCAGATGTCCTAAAACAAGCAAGAGAGCTCCATAAAGAAGCAATGTAGGAAAGACAACATACAGAAGCCACAGAACTTTGCCTAAGGATCAAAACTGACAACTCAGAGGACAACAGAAAATGCATGCCTTGGTTTTAAATAAGCTCTTGGATTAAGTCCAAAACTCTTGGATTAAAATTGAAATGAAGAGCCAGGCATGGTGGTGAATGCCTGTAATCCCAGCACTTGGGAGGCTGAGGCAGGAGGATCAGTGTGAGTTCCAGACCAGCCTGGGCTACAAAAGTGAGCTCCAGGTCAGGCTGAGCTGCATAGCGAGACCGTCTCAAAAAGACAAAATAAATAAACTGAAATTAAGACTTTATGAGAAAGACTATAAAATCCTGCTGAGAGACTTGAAAGAACCTTTAGATAAGTGGGAAGTCACAGACAGCTTCCTTAGATTAAAAGACAATTATGGTACCTCAATTAGTCTCACATTAACCTGTTATTGAGATCCAATTAAAGCACCAGTATGGTTGTCTTTTCTTTTCCTTCAAAGGCAAACAAGCTGATTCTACAACTGAAAGAGACAGCACTGCAATAGGGGCAAAGTGCTAAGAGGAAGGAATGCGAGCCACAGGGGCACTCGGATATTAATAAGAACTAATGGAAATATTCACTGGTTTAAAATTTGTATTACTTGGGCCAGCCAGATAGCTCAATGAACTAAAGCACCTGCTTAGGTAGGATCAGGGACCTGGGTTGGAGCCCCGCATGCCATGCCAGTCCTTGTCTCTGGGGTGCACTGAGACAGCAATGGAGACTGCACGTTGTGGTTTGCGCCTGTAATCCCAGCACTCGTGGGGCTGAAAACAGGAGAATCACTATGCATCTGATCTACCTATTGAGACCTTGTAGATCCTATACTAAATACATTTTTAAAATTGCATTTCTGGTACACAAATCAAGAAATCAATAACTTAGAATGAAAGATCTAGAAGAAGAATGCAAAATGTGAGGGGCCCTGATCAATTATGATGGTAACACTTTAAACCAGTGAGAAAAAGTAGGTTATTCCGTAGCTGCTGTTGACAGCCTGCATTTATCTGAAAAAAAGAATAACTTGCAGCACTAACTCCAACAAAAATAACTCTACATAACCTGCCTCAAATCTTAAAAGAAGACACATAAAAATAGTAGAAAAACAAGAATAGTGTTTATTCAGAACTAGAATTGGTAAGGCATTTTAAACTAGTACACAAAACTCAAAGCTATCAGCTCACTGATCAAATGACCTGCACAAACATGATGCATTCTGCTCAAAAATAAAGCATAACCAAAATTGAAAAAAAAGATACCAAATATTTGTCACTTATACATCTATAAAGGATATTATATATTCCCTTAGCGTATATGAGCACAAAGACCCAGTATCTAATTTAAATTAGGCAAAAGACAAGAGGAAACCCCACAGAACAATAGAAATGGAATTCCAGAACAGCTACTGGCCTCACACTTCACTTAAAGATACAAATGAACACCAGTGACAGTTACCATTTATCAGACTCGATAAATAGTTGCAGAAGACATGTTTTACAGATGGCTGGTGGCCGTGCAATTTGTTTCAACTCCTGCAAAAAATGTTGTCTCATTAAAACCTACAAGTTCACATATGCTGTGACTGAAACAGCCCTGCTTGATACACTCACACCTCCGTGCAGTGAGTCATGGACTTGGTCATTACAGGGTCCTGACTCCTGATGGTTTGATTTCCTGTTTTCAGCTTTATTATAGTGAGGAGGCAGTGTGTATTCAATTGAAACCACCTTGGCGTTTTGAATTTTGATTGGAAGACTGGCTGGACTGGATCTGTGATAAAGGGCAGCAGCAGGGGCCTCTGTTCGGAGGCCCCGCCCAGACAGGAAGGGAAGGGGTACCATGCAGTGTGCCATGCCCAGCGGGCAGCGTCTCTGTGCATTCATGTCTCGTCATGTCTGCACAGTGCTCCTCTGGGTCTGTACTAGATAGTCAATGCCAGCCTATAATGTAGGCTTCATATTACATGATTTTGCTCAACAATATGATGGCAAAATCATTCTGAGAAAACGTAGATTGGTTAGACTACGCTCTGATATTGGGAGGGAGACCAAAGGACTGTCTTAAAAACATCATAGATGATGGAAATCATATGTGCATATATATTCATTCATACATTCATTCGCTATTAGGTGTATGAAGCGTGATTTTGGCCTCCAACATTTTCAGCTATTGAGAGGTTTTTCAGGGTGTAATAGCACTGTGAATTGAAGAGCACCTGTGTATTAGAAAAGAAATCTTCTTTAGCTGGACACTGAGAGAAATATATGTTGTCAGTGAGAGCTGCAGTGTCCCCAGGCCCTTGTCCTAATGGCTTGGTCTCTCACTTAGCCTTGCTGGGAGGGGCCTGGCTAGAGAAAGTTAGAGCCCTGGGTCTTTGGGAGCCCAACCCAGTCTGCTCACTTCTTGGGCACAAGGCATGCAGCTCTGGGCTAACTCTTATTCCCCGCCATGGCGTACTGCTGCACCACAAGCCCAGGGCCAGTTAGAGACTAAAGTCCCCCACCCTGGGAGCTAAAGCAAACCTTACAATTTGCTTATCTCAAGTGTTTGCTATAGCAATGGGAAGCTGCCTACATGGGCAGGCAAGCTTCTGCGGAGGCTGGGTCTTGAGAGATCCTAAATTTAATCTTCTTTGCCAAATGAAGCAGCCTATTCCCTTTCAGTAGAAATGGCCTCTGCATCCCTATCCCAACTGATCCTGAGTTGCAGACTCTAATGGGGCCCTGAGGCACAAGCCTGATTCTCCTCAGGGTCAGCATACACCACCCTTCTTAGCAGATAGGTCGCCAGCCTTACTCACTCAAGTCCCAACAACTGCCCAAAGGAGAGACGGAAAATGTACAAAGTGATCCAAGCCAAGGTGTGCTCAATTCCACCCAAAGTGATTTTTTTTTAAATTTATATTGATCACAACTTTGAGAAAAGGGCTGGAGAAATAGCTCAATAGAATAAGCACTTTTCTGACAAGTGCAAGGGTCTGAGTTCAATCCCTAGTCCCGCTGGGGGGGGGGGGGGGAGAATGCATGTGAGAGGCATTATTCCAGGTGCATTATTCCAAGTTTAGGCAAACGAAGTAAGAAACATAAAGTTGAATCAGGCTGAAACTATTTGCATGGACTCCTAAGTAGGAACTCTGCATTTCTTGATGGATTTTGGAAGCAAGAAAGGGTTCTAACAGTGTGGCTGGTTGACTGAAATATGGACCAAGAAGTAGACCACAGTGAGAGGGCTAGAAATGCCAGGTAGCCTGGGTAAGTATAGAAACGACTTTAAGGCAAAGCTATTGGAATAGCAGGGTAAGCTGGTAGTTTCAGACTCACTCCCATAGCCTGGAGTGGTCTGGAAGGCATTCTCACCATGACTGTGAGTAATGTATTTGTGAAGGGAGCCCGAGATTCTTCATGTCCTCTGTATTTGTTCTTTTCTGTAAACCAGATCTTATAGTGGGAATCAGAGCTGCAGAATCATAAAGCTGAATGTGATGGAAGTAACTGGATCACTAGGTAGAAGAACTAGCTTAGAAAAACTAAGAAATAGGAGGAAAGGGGACAAAGGAATTGGGATTTTCATGCTGCGCTTTAAAGAAGGGCAGCTTCAGGACTACAAAGTTCCTTACGTCTTTTCACTTTCAGAAATCTCACTGGATTAAAAAAACAACAACAAAATAACTTCCTAGAAGTTTTAAAGACATGTTGAACCTATAATCTTGGCTCCAGGCCTGCCCTTTTCATGTGTAAACTGCTTTTCCTTCATCCTCAAGCGAGTGGGGTTACTAGCAAGCTGGTATAGCTCAACCTCAAGCACACTCGAGTGGCTTGCGTTCTGACACAGGCTGCCAGGCAGGTAATCTTGACAAGACCCAGGGAATACACAGCCTGGATCGCCCATCTCAAATGCACCACTATGCACATACACACACCCACAGCTCCGGCTCATGCTGCATTAATGCACGCATCTCTCTCTGCCTTTTTTGTGGCTTTTACTGTCATGTCCTGAAAACTCTTTTTTTCCTCACTAGGAGTCAGTGGGCCACCAAACATTTTATGTTTAAGGTGGACCAAGTTGCATCTTTCAGCTTCAGGAGCATTTCAGATCAGTTAAGTGACAGAGAGGTCAAGGGACAGCACTCAACCACTACAACCCAGATGGGCATCGTTGCCACAGTGGACAGTGAGGCAAAGCGGCAGCCAGTGGTCAGGCTTGTGAAGATCTGTGGATTGGCTGTTTAATCATAGTGTTCCTAGACATGAAACAGAGAGGTAGCCTACTGCATACTTCTCTGATCTATGTAGGCATAAATGTTGCCATTGACCTGAGCAAAATTCTAATGTTAATCATAAAAAATAGAGTTACAACTCCTCAATCATCCCACAACTCAAGCCAATTTACAAGGAACCTGTTAAATGACACAGAAGCTGGTTACCCTTGAGGAAAGACTTTGAGCACAACCACGAATTTCTAGTTTGCTTACCCAGCCCTCACCTCAGGTATTTATGGCTTTCTGCTAGGGTGTTTGTGCATCTTGAAAGAGAAAACAACCAAATGTGAGATCTATGGTATGCTAACACTGAACCAGCCCTGATTTGGGATATAAAATGCCCCTGTGGCTCACCAGAGTGCATCGCTCCACAGGCCACTTGGTGGGTGGAGCTTGAGCTCATCTGAGGTACATTAGGCTCTGGAATCCCTCAACCATTGCTGTGTTTATTCCCCAGTTCCAGAATGCATAAATGTAAAAGATCTACTGAGTATCTGATAGAATTTCCACCCTGGTTACTGCTGTGGACAGTGAGGGAGTCACAGGATATAACTATACGCACAAATCTGAAGACTAAAAGCAACAGTGCACTCATGGAGGGATTGCCAAGCCTCGTCCACTATGGGACTTGAAGCAGGGGTGATGATCCCTATTGTCCCCTTTGCTTCCCATTGCTCCTCCACTGGATGGTTCCATTTGGCCTGTGCAAAAGACAGATGGCTCTTACAGCATGGCAACAGATCATCCTGAACTTAATCAACTTGTGACTTTGATCCTAGCTGCTTTGCCAGATGTGGTTTCATTGTTTAAGCAAATTAACACATTCTCAGGGCACTTGGAATACGTTAATGACCCACAAAATGCTTTTTTCTCGCTGTTAGAAGCAACCACTAGAAGCACTTTTATTTCAGCTGGCAAAACCAGCATTATAATTGGAGTGTCTTAGCTCTGTGGCACATCAACTCTCCAGCCCTGGGTCGTAATTGAGTTTGCAGGAGACATCTCTTTTGCTTTCCACAAGACAGAATGCTGCTGCACTGAACTGATGACATTGCTGTTTGCCCAGCTATTAAGGAATAGCTTATTAATAGTATAGCTGGCTTTCAAAGGGTTAGACATAAATCTGACCAAAATTCATGGCTCTATGGCCACAGTGAGAAGGTCAGATGTCAGTGGAAGAGAAGGATGCTGCTTGGAGCGTTTGGTGTCTCTTACAGTAAATCACAGCATAGGCCCTTAGCAGTTTGAACAAAGCCAACATCTTCTGTGGATCTCTGTCTCTCTGTCTCTGTCTCTGTCTCGTTGTCTGTCTGCCTGTTTCTCCTCTCTCTCTCTCTCTCTCTCTCTCTCTCTCTCATAAATGGCTCTGTCTTGCTAGAGGGTCCACGTAGAGCTCAGGCACTTCGCAATGAGCTGAAAATTAACACGAATCCTGAGCTGAGCCTTGTGAACTAGACACTTTCTTGTTCTTCCAGCCAAGAGCTGAATGCTTGTCATGTTGCATTCACAAATGGAAGTCATATGTATAGAACCAAGTCTGGGCAGACCTTAAAGGCAGATTTAAGTTACCGGAAGAAGTGGGCCAAGAGCCCAGGAGCCCTACTCCAACTGCTACATGGCCCTCTTTCTCCCAACTGGCATATGATGGCTTCATGGAGATTTCCTTATAATAAATTATAGAAGACAACTCTTCGGGCTGGTTTACAGATGGTTCCTATGCTGTGAAGGCATCAATCAAGGGTGGGCAGCTAGAGACCACCATCCCCTCTCTGAGACATTCCTGAAGAACACTGTGAAGAGACACCCTGCCGGGAGGAGAAATCCAAGTAGTACACCACGTTGTACTCTTTTTTGGATGTAAAAATGGGCAACTTGTGAGTAGGAAGTGAGTCACGTGTTTTGGCAAGTGGTTGGGCTCAAAAGTCAAGGAGTGGGAAGGAACGGAATTGGAAGATCAGTGACAAGAAGCAGAAATGGGAATAGATCTCTCCGATGAGAAAACATGAACATATTCGCATCCCATTGTAATGCTCCCCAAAAAGCAACTCCAGTAGAAGAGTTTAATAATCAAGCTGGTAAGACCAATTCTTCCTGTGGATACCACTTTGGTCCCCTTTGTGCTGTCACAGCTAGTGAGCTCACCCATTCCACATGGAATCAGCATCGTGGACTTCTACTCACTAAGCCTGACCTGCTTATGGCCACTCTGAGCGCCAGCAGCAGAGACTGACACTGACTGCATCGAGTAGAATCAGTCCCCAGGATAATGAGTCAGCTACCTGGTGCAAGCCAGCTGTGCGAAGCTGCATCTGTCATGGAAGGAGCTGTAGTCTGTTCTCACTGGGATACACACCCTAGATTTGCATCTGCTTTTGCTACATGACATGCTTCTGCCAAGACTAATACCCTCAGATTTACAGAATGCCTAGCTCCCATCCTGGTTTTCTGCATGCCATTGTTCCTGAGCAAATCAAAGTCATGGCCTTTTACTTAAAGAATTCGTGAATCTTACTATATTCCTCACCATCCTGGAGGCATGAGCTAGAGTACTGTAGTATTTGAAGATTCACTTGCAGTAGGAACCAGAACGTAGTACCTTACAGGGCCGAATCTGCTCTGTGACGTGCTGCTGCTCCTCCCACAGCCAGGATTCCTGGTGTCCAGGAGTGAAGAGGTAGAAGTGGGAGTAGATCGCCCTCTAGGACCCCTTGGGCTCCACTAGCACAGCTTCTTCTTCTGCCTCCGTAGTCTTGTGTTCTGTTGTGTGGAGGCTGTAGCTCCAGACAGAGATAGTACAACCAGAAGATGCAGCAATGACTCTATTGTATTGGAAGCAAAGGCTGCTGCCTGACTGCTTTGGGCTTCTAGGAGTTACTGTGCAGATTAGAGTGACTGATTCTCATTTCACAGAAGAAATTGGGCTGCTGCTCAATAATGGAAAGAAAGAAATGTATGAGTGGGACACAGCAGATCCCCTGGGATATCTCGTATTATTACCATACCCTATAACCAAAATCAATAGAAAACTATAACAAAACAATCTAATTGTCAAGACTCTTCAGGAATGAAGGTTTGAATCACCCTCATCACATAAAGCGCTGTGGCCTCGTGAAGTGTACACTGAAGAAAAAGTAAATACAGAATGGGCAGTGAAAGAATGTAGTTAAAAATAACTCCTGTCACAGGACCTACTGCAGAAGTGAGAGTTGCAATTGTTATAAACACTTCTTTGTTTTTTGTTACATAGATATCTATTTTCTTTATTGCCTAATTATATAATGCCATGTAGGATGTATTGTCTTTATTCGTGTATCTGGCATTTAAGTCTTGCTACATTTACATAATAGTAAACATCATCCAATGCCTTTGTATCTTGTTCTGGGAAAAAAAAAAAAAACAAAAAACCTTAGCATGTTTTCTTCTATGCATCATGGTTGCATTACGTAGATAGAAGTATGGCCATACTGTTGTGTCTTTGGAGATGCAGAGTGGTGTGCATGTGTGTGTGTGTGTGTGTGTGTGTGTGTGAAGTTGTCTTTTGGTGTTTGTTCACTTTTGTGTCAATTTAATAGGGCACAAGTCGTCCAAATATTTGGGATCAAACACTATTCTGTGTGTTGTATGGAAGATGAGTTTTGGATGATATTAAGATACTAATTGATTGAGTAAACCATATTGCCCTGCATGAGATGGGTGACCCCACTCCATCATTTGAAGGCTTGAGGAGAGCCAAAAGGCTGACCATGCACTGAGGATTGCAGAGACTTCTCCTGGAGGTTGTTCCTAAAATGCTTTTGTACCATCAGTTCTCCTAGGTCTCTATTTGCTGGCCTGTACTGCAGATTGGATTTCCTGATTTGCATATGCCTTAGTTGCTTTTTCTTGTTGCTGAGACAAAATATACAACACCCAAAGTTAAAAGGAGGACAGGTGATTATGGAATATTAAACTATGTACACAGCTACTTTCTCTCAGTTCAATGAGAAGAAATTTTTGTACCAATAGTGATTAGAAAAATTATCATGTCAGCATCCTGTCCTCTCAACAACTACTGCGAAGATAACAATATACATTATATTGATTATCATGGCTGTATTACTAACATGTTTTGAAACTGCCTCATGGTTATTTCTTATTGACAGAAATTTAAACAAGGAGGGCAGGTTTATTTAGTTCACATTTTGTGCAGGTTTCAGTCCGTTGCTGGCTGGCTCCAAGGCAGAGCGGCATAGTCTGTAGAGTCAGTGCATGCAGATGGAACGCAACAAAGCAAGCAAGGGATGACCAGAGATTTGCCATCCCTTAGGTCTTATTCAGGCTACTTAGGATGAGTAGCACTCACAGCCTTAATCCTAGAGCCCTCGATTCCAGCCTTGTGCCATTAATCAAGCCCAGTGTCACACATTCTCCATCCAGCTGCATCTGAAAAAACACTACCTATGACTGCGTATGAGGCTTTAGCAGGGGGCATGTGAGCACAAACTGTAGTACATATTATACGAGTGAATGCCTGAAATGAACACATGTGTGCACTCATGTAGATGGCTTAGCACTAAGTCCAGAGAGGAACTTCCCTGGAATTCTGGGGGTGTGGGTCTCCAGATGTTATACTTGCAAATTTATTCCAATTGTATCTTCAACCTTGTCATGGATTAAGTAATTTAATACTGTAAAAAGTCCTTCTGTGCTTAGGACCGGCAAGATGGCTCAGTGGCCTAAAGTGCCTGCTTATGAAAGCTTACTTAGGCAACCACAGGGACTGTGATTTGAGCCATGGCACCACATGCTACATCAGCCCCAACCCCAGGGCTGAGTCAGCCACTAAAAACAAAAAAGGCCTTCTGTGCTTAAACTAGTTGACTAGGATCCTTTCCTCTGAAGATTATTCTTTGTAGACATACAAACTGGTTGTCATATGTTCATTAAAAATATTACTATTGACTCATATTCTTCAACATATAGGAAATAATCAAAATGTAATTGCAAAATGTTATATGTAAGATGATAATTATATTACAACTATATTAAAAATCAAACTAAAAGCATATTGAGTGAATGTGTGCTGCATACATAAAAGTTTGTATGTATAATTCCTTTATTTGTATCATTTTTCATATATTGTAGTGGTATAAATGCTTTAGACATAAAATCAATTCTTTGCTTTGCTTCAACCACTAATACTAAAGAAAAACGAAGACTAAGAAAATAGCTGATGACTTTCTTCTTTCTTTTTCTTTTTCCTTTTTTTTGAGACAACGTCTCATTATATAGTTCAGGCTGACTTGAACTCACTATGTAACCCAAGGTACCCTCAAACTCAGAGTAATCTTCCTGTTTCAGCCTCCCCAAATTACAGGAGTGTACCATGATTCCTGGCTTTCAGAATAAATTCATAACATTTGTGAAAAATACGAGTCAAATTACTCAAGAAGCATGGCAAATTCATTATAAGATGAATACAGAGATACTCACCAAAGCATAGTTCAACTTTCAAAACCAAAGATGAGAGAATCTTGCAGCAGTAGAGAAGGAATTTTCCAGAAGCCAAGGCTCCGCAATAAAACTAATACCAACTTCATATCAGAAACACAGAATGAAAGAATGCAATACAACAATATATTTAAAGTGCCCCAAAAAATAAATAAATAAATAAATAAATAAAGTATCCAAAAGAAGATAAATGTGTACCAAAAATTCTTTATCTAGCAAAACTATCCTTCAATGCTGAAAAAGAATATGTATTCACTCACAAGTATACAAAACCTAAGGAATTTTAACACTAGTAGCCCTACTTTATAACGAATACTAAACCAACTTTTTACGGTTGAAATTAGTGGAAACTATATAATATATAGAGTAATAAAGAGGTCTAGTAAAGATACTCTCATCTATGCAGGAATCATGAGAGCTAGTCATACCAATTTTTAATGCATAATTTTTCTTTTTGTGTCCTATGTCTCAAGAGATAATTATATAAAATAATTACAACTATATGTTGATATAAAATTTATGCAAACTCAGTTACTGTCATTATCTCAAGAGTAGTACTTCAAAATAAGAGACTGGGCCAAATACCACATTCTTCACAGGTTACAATTTTGTATTTCCTTGAATTTCCAAATATCTGTGTCAAAATTGTGTAACTGCTTATATCACATTATATGGAAAGTTATTAGAATATCAATGATGATCAGAAAATATCATTTCCAAGCTAAGTCAAAGATATTTGATACTCAGAAAGCCAGTGATGATAAGCTCAAGTGCCTATGTTATAGAGTAATAGTATCACAAAGCTTTTCTGCTGGAGGGTTAAGAATGTAAGTTAACAGACCGACAATTGGAGAAAAAGAAGGGCTATAAGGATAGCCAATATTTTGGCCCTAGCCTTTCAAGGTCAATAAGGACCCAGGATATAAGAGAACCTGTGCTGTAATATCCTATAACTCAGAGGTGTCCCAAATTTTCTGGTCAAGGAGATTATGGGACCTCAGAGGAAAGGGATGAATGAACTGCAGTGCGTCTAAAGAGAGTCACCCAGAGAAAAACATTCTCTCAGGCTTTCACAGAAAGCAAAATGGCCAAGCAATGGCCGTGACTCATCCCGAAGGCTGACACTGACAACAGTTCTACAAAGTACTGTCTATGGTCTCAAATTTAATCCTGAGGGGATTTGACCCTGGAAGATACAAAAAAAAAAAAAAAA
>PVJA010006488.1:6237-55114 GCA_004027025.1 Myocastor coypus
TTTTTTTTTTTTTTTTTTTTTTTTTTTTTTTTTTTTTTTTTTTTTTTTTTTTTTTTTTTTTTTTTTTTTTTTTTTTTTTTTTTTTTTTTTTTTTTTTTTTTTTTTTTTTTTTTTTTTTTTTTTTTTTTTTTTTTTTTTTTTTTTTTTTTTTTTTTTTTTTTTTTTTTTTTTTTTTTTTTTTTTTTTTTTTTTTTGTGGACCAGGGTTTGAATTCATGACTTTGCGCTTGCTAGGCAGGCACGTGAGACAGTATTTTGAATCTGTCTCATACATCTATTACTTTCCTATATTGCTCATTCAAGGATTCCATAATCATTCTATTCTGCTCTATTTTTTTTAAATCAGTGTCTTCTTTGGAAGCCATTAATACTTTTTTTTTTCTTTTTGAGACAGGGTCTCGCTATGCAGTTCAGGCTGCCCTTGAGCTCACTTTTGTAGCCCAGGCTGGTCTTGAACAATCCTCCTGTCTCAGCCTCCCGAGTGCTGGGATTACAGGTGTGAGCCACCACGCTCAGCTTTAATACTTCTTTTATTCTAGGTATTATTTCTTTTTTTACTTCAGAAATTATTTCTGATCTGATTTCCTTTATACCTTTCTGCAGTTGTTTTTTTTACTTCAAATGCTATTATTTCAGAGATTTCAGGTGTGTGATTTCCAATTTCTTCTATGCTATTGTGTCCTGTATTTGTTCTGGGTGGGCTGGGCACCTGAGAGTGCATTTTGCTCCATCTTTTTGTCATTTTGTATTGCCCTGCCTTCTGACCTTTGGTGTAGAGCTTTGGTAGAGTTCTTACCTTAGCACCATATCTGGATCTACCAAGTTCAAACTCATCCAGGTGGGGGTGGCTTGGGTCTGGCTGCTGAGCTCCACTTCTTCCTTCTGCAGCCCTTGGAGGTGAACCTGCTGTGCCACTCTGGTAAGATATTCTGTTGCTGGATCCGCTGGGTGGATCTTGTCTCTAGTTTCTCTGCAGAGAGTTCTGTGGCAGTTTTCCACACTGGGCCTGTCTGATGGGTGAAGTTCCAGTCACATACTGGGCTTTGTTGCTGGATTGAATGAGTTTCCTATGGGCCCAGGGCAGTCTGGTTCACGTCAGGCCTGGTTGCTGAGTTGGATGCGTTTCTGGTGGGCCCAGGCTGAAACTCCAATTGTTGATGGTGTGTTATATCTCTCTTTTTTTATTTTTATTTTTTCTTGTTTCAGAACCTTTGTTTATTCACTCATTTTTATGGCCGACTCAGCCCACCCCGAGGGCAGGGCTGGTGCAGCATGTGGTGCCGGGGATCGAACCTCGGTCCCTGAAGCCGCCCAAGCTTTCCCAAACAGGCGCTTTAGACCACTGAGCCATCCCGCCTGGCCCCCTATATCTCTTTTACATATTGTTGGATTTGATTTTTGATATTTTGTTGAGAATTTTTGGTCATAAGGAATAATGATACATGATTTTGTTATGATATTTTTATCTGGTTTTGATTCCATTCATAAGAATTAGTTGTGGGGGCTGGGGAGATAGCTCCGAGGCACAAGTGCCTGCTGGGCAAGTGCAAGGTCGTGAGTTCGAACCCTGGTCCCACAAAAAAAAAAAAAAAGAATTAGTTGGGAAGTGATTTTTTTTCTTTCTCTTCTCTTTTCTCACTGAGTTCATATAGGATCTATGTCTTTTTTTGTCTTTTTTAAAATGATTTTTTTTTGTCTTTTTGAGACAGGGTCTTGCTATGTAGTCCAGCTGGCCTTGAGTTCACTTTTTGTAGCCTAGGCTGGTCTCGAACTCATACTAATCCTCCTTTCTCAGCCTCCCAAGTGCTGGGATTATAGGCGTGCACCACCACACCTGACTTAAAATGGTTGATATTTGCTGATGCTATGCTGGCCCCAGAACCCTGGGTATGCCATGCCAGCCCAGTAGCACACGCCTGTAATCCCAGCACTGGGGAGGCTGAGACAGGAGGATCACGAGTGTGAACTGGTAGGGAGATACAGTTCAAGATGTGGGTCTTGAGGTTTTCCATGAAAGGTTCTAAATTATAACTTCAGGCAGGCATGATGGTGTATTACAAGATTACAGTGTGCTTTAGCATGCTTGGCTAGGAATTTGGATCAGAAGAGTAATTTTATGTAGATTTTTGCATATGGTAGATTGGATGAGGACAAGAGCAGAGGTATGGGAAATGGCTAGGACTGTAAGTTCAGGAGAGACATAATAAATATTTTATAAATATTAATCAAAATTTAAGGTATATGAAAATAAATATTTTATAAAATGACAAGTAAAATGGTCCTACTACTAAGTTTTTCTCCTTCTTTTTTTTTTTTTTTTTGGTGCAGGGGCTCACTATGCAGCTCCAACTCATGATGATCCTTCTGTTTCCTGCCTCCCTGAGTGCTGGGATACCTGGACTCAGTCCTACTAAGTTTTTTTTTTTTTTTTTTTTTTGTCTTATTGAGACAGGGTCTCGGTATGCAGTTGAGGCTGGCCTTGAGCTCACTTTTGTAGCCCAGGCTGGTCTCGAACTCGCATCGATCCTCCTGCCTCAACCTCCCAAGTGCTGGGATTACAGGGGTGTGCCACCACGCCCCGCAATCCTACTAAATTTTGATGGTCACCGATGTGATTATTATGGGATAATAGAAAAAACAGTAGTAAATTAAGAGTTAAAGGGGCCAGGGAGATAGCTCAGTGGCCTAAGAGCCTTCCTATTAGGTGCAAGGTCTTGAGTTTGATCCTTGGTACCACCACCAAAAAAAAAAAAAAGTGAAAAAGATAAAACAAGGGTTGGGGGTTCAGATTAGCAGCATAAACACCTACCTGGAAAATGCAAGGTCCTGACTTTGATCCCTGGCTAAAAACAACAACAACGAAAACAACAATGACAGGCAGAATACTGAGTATCAGCTACTTTTACACTTGATCTTAGCCAAAAGGCCGAGAAGCGATTATCAGCTACTTTTAAAAGGCAATTGGCTGTGTAAGGTGGAGAACTTCCAATCTATATAAAAAGCTAAGATAGATAAGAGAAAGTTATTTATTTATTTTTAATGTATTTGGTAGAAGGTCTCACTATGCAGCTTGGACTTGTAGTGATCCTCTTGTTTTTAGTCTCCCCAGCTCTGGGTTTACAGGTGTGTGCCACCATGCCTGGATTCCATAGCTGGCTCAGAGTTACTGAGGGCTGAGCTGGCGATCGAAAAGCCTGGTCCTTGTGCCTGCCTAAGCAGGCGCTTAGTCCGCTGAGTGTTCCACTGGCCCTTAAGGGAATTTAACGTTGTTCTATGAGACAAGGACAATTTAAATTTGCATAGAGAGAAAAAGCAAAAAGTAGGATACTTTTTTTTTCTTAAGATGGAAAGAACTTGGATATGCCTATGTGCTGAAGAAAAGGGGAGAATGGAAAATTGGAGTTTTGCAAAATGGAAAAGAATGGAGGTCATAGATGAAGGCAGATCCTTGAATGAATGGTCTGGGAAGTAGAGGATTGAGGCATATGCAGTGGGGAGAAGGAAGATAGGGGAAGGGAGATCCAGACAGCATGATGAATAGGGTGGCATCAGCTGCAGAGAATTCAGATGAACGTTTTCTTAGAGGAATAGTGAGACAGTTTTGAGGAGACAAAGCTTAAGGTTGAGCACGTGGAAAGAGAAGCAATGTTTGAAACCATGGAAAGGGCTTTAGGGTTTATATTTACATGTCGCATGAGGCTGTCATGCACCCATAGGCAGGGGTGGGAAGATGACTGGATTGTGCGGCTCACAGTGGACTTGCTGTATGGAAGTGGGATCTGAAGAGGCAGATCACCTGGGGCCTGCCCCAGAACGGTGGATCTTTCCCTCACCTGCACCTCCCTGGTTATCTGCTTGCTGACTACCATGTGAGCAGCTTTCCTCTAATCAAGACCTTCTTTTGTGTGATTTCTGTCTGGAATCTGCTGAGCATTGACTATTAACTGTGAACCAAAATAAAGCTCCTCCTCTTTTTTTTTTTTCAGTACTGGGGATTGCACTCCAGACCTCGTGCTTGCCAGGCAGGTGCTTATGCCACTAAGTTATCTCCTTGGCTCCAAAGCTCTTCTTTTCAGTTGTGGGTATCAGGCATTTTTTTTTTAACCCAAATGATGAGAAACTAACACAGTCAATGACAATGAAACTAGCAGTGCCAAATCTGGGTGTTCAAGGCAAAGCTGAGACTTGAATTCCCATAAAATTCCATGGGCACCTATCTGTAACATGTTGTAATTCATTCTAGGGATAAATTTTAGGTTTAAAAAATGATAAAATTCCATGGGCACCTATCTGTAACATGTTGTAATTCATTCTAGGGATAAATTTTAGGTTTAAAAAAATGTTTGGTTTATACATGTCTAGAGTCTTTTGGGTTGGCTTTGACAGAAAAGGAAGGATAAAGGCAAGGGTAGCACTAAAACAAAGAAGAGGCATAAGGAGGATAATGTGTTTACAAAAACATTATGAACACGTATAATGGACCTTGGTGGCAGAAAAAGTTGGGCTCACAGCTTGGCATAAGTTAGTCCAAGAGTTAGGGAATAGAATGATTTTGGGTGATGAAGTCATGTGAGGGGCAAAGGAAGAGGTGAGAGGGAGTGGAAACAAAGACGGTTTAGAGATCAAACTTGCAAATCACCTTGATAGCTAGACTTGGCAATGAGAGGATGTTATGATTTATATCTAGATGTTTCCTCAACGACTCATGCACTCATAGATGGGGCTTTTGGGAGGTGACTGGACTTGAGGTGCATGATACTCATCAGTGGAGTAGTCCAGCTAAATGTGCTGTTGGGAGGTGAAGTTGAGGAGACGGGTCCCTCTTTCCTTGTGCTCTGCTTTCTACTACTGTGTCATGAGCTGTTTTCTTCTCTGCCATGCCACCTTCCTGGAGCCAGTGGGCTGCAGACTGAAACTTCTACAAACTACGAGCCATAATAACCTTTCCTCCCTTAACTTGTGGGTGTTTGAACATTGTGTTCCAGAGATGAAGTAGCTGAGACTAAGGGGGAATGTGAACCACTGAAAAAGTGAGTCAGAGTCCTACGTAAGTGCTGTTGAGGCACAAAGGGAAGAAAGGGGAAACAACGTGGCATAGTCACGTGATCCAGGCGTCAGGTGAGATCACGGAGTCAGCAGCAGGTCCCTTTCATTGCCTCTCTACATTTTCTGAAAAGATAGTGGATGTATCATCATAAAGTCTTTAAAAGTGAAATATATAGATAGGGTAGAAAAATAATAGTTTTTCCCATTCCAACCCCATGTCCTTTGAGACCATTTTTAGTGCGCTTACATGTACAAAAAAGAAAATGTTTTTGAGTTTTGGCATAAATTAAAAATGCTGTTTTTTGCAGGTGGATGTTTGTTTTAACTGTGATTCTTTCAGTGGCCTGGTGTTCACGTGTGATCTCTGCCTTTAGTGTAAATTATCACATAGTGACAGATATTAACATTAAGTATTTCTGATTCATAGATATTAATGGTATTTCCATTTTTTGTGACTATAAGCAATACCAAGTCATTATGTACATATTTTTTGTGCAGATATTATTCTCTAAAATAATTATGGGTGAAATTTTATTTATTTAATTCTTTTTTTTAAAGAATTATTTTATTGGGGCTGGGGAGATAGCTCCAAGGCACAAGTGCCTGCTAGGCAAGTGCAAGGTTGTGAGTTTGAACCCCGGTCCTGCAAAAAAAAAAAAAAAAAAAAAAAAAAAAAGAATTATTTTATTTTATTTTTTTCTTGTTTCAGAACTTTTGTTTATTTGTTTTTATGGCCGGCTCAGCCTACCCTGAGGGCAGGGCTGGCACAGCATGTGGTCCCTGAAGCCGCCTACAGGCACTTTAGACCATTGAGCCATCCTGCTGGGCCCCTATTGGTGAAATTTTAAATTGAAGGTTATTTTGATTGATTCTGTTTAATTTCCCTTCATAGTACTAGACTAATTCACAGTTTTATCAATAATATTTGAGAGTAGCCAAACCTCTACCTCTGTAACAACAATAAACATAATTTCAATATGTAGTATAATTCCAAATTGTTATAATTTTAAGATTTCACTTCCTTGGGTAGGGGCATAATTTAACTAGTCAATATTATGAAGCAATGAAAGCTGTTACTGGTGTAGTCAATCAAACTGAGTTCATATTGTATTTTGGTTTTGCTACTTGCCTATGTGCTAATTAAATCATTTTTAGCTCCAGTGTTGTGGTAAGTTTATTTCTTGAGAATACAAGGATATTTGTGGATAATTCCCTAGTATTTATCATTACAGAGCTGAGAGTAAACAGTGGTCTTTAGATAGTTCATTAAAAAAATTTTTTTAAAAAATTTTATTTATTTTTTTCTCGTTTCAGAACCTTTGTTTGTTTATTCACTCGTTTTTATGGCCGGCTCAGCCCGTCCCGAGGGCAGGGCTGGCGCAGCATGTGGTGCTGGGGATCAAACCGCGGTCCCTGAAGCCGCCCAAGCTTTCCCAAGCAGGCGCTTTAGACCACTGAGCCATCCCGCCGGGCCCCAGATAGTTCATTATGCTTCCTGAATTTTTCAGAAAAATTTAAGCTGATCCTAATGAGTTTTTCCTTCCATAGCGTTTGAAAAATAATAAAAAAAGAACACAAGTGGATAGTGCTCTGTTTCAACAGTTGCTATTCTGGAAAATGTGAGAAGTGGAGGTGATCAATAATGAGACAGGCTGAACATTTTGGACATTTAGATCCTGGGTAGTTAAAGTTTCTCCATACATTTTCTGTAGGCATTCAATTTGGGATTACAGGTGGCTGGATACTGCGGGATATTTATTATGATTAAAAAGAAGAAACTCGACCAGTTTTCAAGGCAGTCCGAATCTACTAACTCTCCCAGACGCCAGATGGCGCTTTCCCTTAACCAGAGAGCTTTCCATTACGTGTATCAGTGTAGCACTGGTAGGGTATCTTTGCCATTACTCAAGATGGTAAACTGCGCGCCCTAAAGGTTTCCAGGTTTCAATATGGCTCCCAACCACGCACCGCCGAAAAGGTTAACCTCAGGAACGAACCTCAAAGCGAGCGGAAGTTACGCAAAGGAAGTAGTTGTACGTAGCAGCGCGTCTTAGCCCCGCCCCCAGCCGTAAGCTCCGCCCCCAGCGGCGCTCAGAGCAGAATCAAGATGGCGGCTGAGTTGGAGTACGAGTCTGTGCTGTGTGTGAAGCCAGACGTCAGCGTCTACCGGATTCCACCCCGAGCCTCCAACCGCGGCTACAGGTACAAACCCTGAGGCACTGCCACACACTCACACCCATGAGTGATGACCCTTGTCGCCTTAGGCACCACTCTGCCTGCTCCTGCTGTTGCTACCAATGGGTTGTCACCTAGCTAACCTACCCTTCTCTCAGCGACCTGTTCCCTTGCTTCCTTTCCCCTCTGGACTGTACTGACCATGTTTCTGCCTTTTACAATTTTTCCTTCTGTTTTATTTTTATTACCGCTCTGCATCATCCTACCTCTCCTCCCCCGTACCCCTGGGGACATCCTTCTGCTCCCTGTCAGACGCATCCATTCATGCCTGCTCCTTCGTCACCATTTCCGTTCGTGCTACCCTACGCCCTTCAGCTCTCAGTCTTTATCACACATCTGTTCCCAAGTCCTCGTGCAGGCTCCTGGCTAATCATTAGGCTGCTGGACACTGTATGATGTAACTTAATCTTCTTTACTGTTGTTGCCATCCGTATTATTCACCATTCCGTCTTCTGTTTTATTTTTATTTTTATTTTTTGCCAGTGGGCAAAGTTTATACATTTGTCAATGGTTGTCCATTACATTTTATATTTATTGTTTAGATAGTATTTTTTTGTTTTCCCTCAACCCCCTCTTTAACCACTCCTTTATTAGTATTTCCTCCAGAGTTAGCAGATTTTTCTGTGTAGGGCTTAACAAGCCTTACATTCTACTGACCGAGGGATCTGAGGATGTTATAGATGTTGATTTTACTGAGCTATGTTTTTAAAATTTTTTAAAATTCTTTCTTTCTGTACTGGGGATCGAACTCAGGACCTTGTGCTTGGCAGGCAGGTGCTCAAGCCTCTAAGTTATCTCTTCAGTCCTGGGCTATGTTAAAAAATACAAGTTTAAACCCTAATCAATTAATAGCTGTATAATATGGGAGGCAGAGCTCAACCTTTCAAAGCCTTAGCTTTCTCATCTGTGAAATAGAAAAACAATTAATGCTAGAATCATATGTTTTCCTTACATATCTCACAGGGAATTTTATTGATTCCTTATTTATTTATTTATTTATTTTGAGTACTGCCACTCAAACTCAGAACATTGTGCTTACCGGATGGGTGTTTTTCACTGAGTTATCTCCTCAGGGATAGCTCCATAATTACAGGGGATTATGGAGAGTAAAATGAAATCATACAATGGATTTGAAAGAATGTAAGATACATTAAAATTACAGGAGGCTTTATTCTTTTTTTGGTGCCGAGGACTGAACCCAGGGCTTCCAGCTTGCTAGGCAAGCATTCTACCAGTGAGCCAAATCCCCAGGCCCGATACATTAAAATTATAAATGTTTTTATTTGTCTTTTGGGCTCATATCACCATGATGATTTTTCTTGTGGTATTTATCATTATCTTGGCTAAAATGTTATTTTCTGCTTGGGTTCATTTTGCCTCTACTTGAGGCACATTCATCACAAATCAGTATCTTTGTACTTGCAGATCTATGCACTAGGCCTAATGAGTTGTTCCTCTTGGCAAAGGAGATAGTTCTATGCTCAGGAAGGTAGCAGTCTAACTGCAAATTGATCACGAATAGCAACCAGAATGCTTTTTTTTTTTTTTTTTTTTTTTTTTTGCGGGACTAGGGTTTGAACTCACAACCTTGCACTTGCCAGGCAGGTGCTTGTGCCACAGAGCTATCTCCCTAGCCCCTTAAAGCAAATTCTTAATTAAAGCAAATTCTTAATTTCCCTTTTGCTCCTTTTCATTTACCCTTCTGTGATTTCCATATTTCTTATTGGCATTTCTGAGCTTTCAACCTGTATTTTTAGATATTCTTTTAGTGTAGTAAATGAACCGAACAGTTTAACTTCATTTGTTTACTGGCCTACCTTTGACAAATCACTGAATTCTTAGTTTTTTCATCTATGAAAACAGATCTAACCAATAGCTTTTCAAGGCTGTATGGCTTAATTTTCATAAGAATGGTTATAATGCCTAATAGACATATAGTAAATGTCCTCTTCTGTGCTCCCTTTCTCTGGCCCTACTGCCCCCCTCTTGTGTGCGTGCATGCATGCGTGTGTGTGTGTGTGGTGTAGTTGTCGTCATAGTAGTGGTGGTGGTAGTAGTAGTAGAGATTGAACTCAAAGCTTCATGTAACATGCTGGGCAAATGTTCTACCACATGGGGATGTTGTGGCCACATCCCCAGCCCATAAATGTTATTTTTGTGACTTGTCTGTGTAGTCTTATGGTTTACTAGGACCCATTTTATATTGTGAGCATGATGTATTCTCTAGGCTGCCAATAAAGAACAAACAGGAGTTTTTGACTTTGTTTTTTGAACTATGGATTGAACTCAGACCCTTGCCAGGCAAGTGCTTATTCTACTGAGATATCTTGCCAGCCTTAAACTGGTTTTTTTGACAAGCAGAGGATTTTTTCCTTTGAGCGACTAATAAGATCAAAGAGAATAAGTAACTTTGATTTGCCTAGTACAAGCTTGCTTTGTTTCTTTCTTTTTTTTCTTTTTTTTGGTACTAGGAATCAAACTCAGGACCTTGTGGTTGCCAGGCAATCACTGTGCCACTGAGCTATATCCCTGGCCCCCCCAAATTGCTGCTTTTTTCTTCTTCTTCTTCTTCTTTTTTTTTTTTTTTCTTTTTGAGACAGGGTCTTGCTATATAGTTCAGGCTGGCCTTGAGCTTGCTTTTGTAGCCTAGGCTGGTCTTGAACTTGCACTGATCCTCCTGCCTCAGCCTCCCAAGTGCTGGGATTAGAGATGTGAGCCATCATGCCTGGCTAGAAACTGCTGCTTTCTAAACTTATGCTGAGCAGAGTTTTAGATTATGAGAAGGAAAATTTAGGTTGATAAGAAAACTTCTAAGTGAGTAAAGGGTACTTTTTTCCAATCTATAAAACTCTTAAGACGTTATCATTCATTTCTTTCCATTGCTAATCCATATTAAACTTTGTAGTGTATGTTAATGAAATGCAAGGAATACTAGACCTTGAAATGAAACATTATTGCTGTGGTATCTTTTCAGGAGATGAGGAAGCAGGGTTTTCATGGCTATTTTCAGGGTTTAATACAGTGGTTCTCAACCTTTCTAATGCCGTGACCCCGCAATACAGTTCCTCATGTTGCGGTGACCCCAAACCAAAAAATAATTTTGGTGGCTACTTCAAAACTGTAATTTTGCTACAGTTATGATTTGGAATGTAAGTAACTGAAATGAATTATGTATTCTCATTGCTGCAAATCAAACATATTTTAAACATAGTGATTAATCACAAAAACAATATTTAATTACATGTTGAGAAATATTTATTACTAATTCCAATAAATAACATTTCACCATGGCATAGCAGGGGTTTAAATATGTATTTTCCAATGGCTTTAGGCGACTCCTGTGTTTTGGTCGTTCGACCCCCATCGGGGTCACAACCCACAGGTTGAGAACCGCTGGTTTAATAAAATATATCTGTGGAATTTCACTGTGATTCACATATAAAGTTTTGTTGTTAAAGTAAATGAACAGTTCTGGAGGTGAGATTTTGAAGCCAGAGAAGAACTGATGCTCAAGGCTAGGGGATATTGCTGCTATGAGTGTCCATTCAGTTACTGAGAAATTTGTAAACATTAAGCACTAGGTATACAAGGCTAAAACAATAACAACAACAGCAAAAAACAAAGAACCTGTCCAAAGAAACATATCTGGTAGGCTTGTTCAATGTTTTTACTTGTCCACTTGGGCATATGTTCAGGGTGAGCATAAACATTAGGGTTAGAAGAAGCAATAATTACTTAAAAATTAAGAGACCTGCAGAGTAATCTGGATTAGAGGCAGGTACTTGAAGTTGTTTGAAAACAGCATCAAGAAGTAGGGGAGTGACAAGGATTTATTGTACAAGTTCTGTTCAAAACCTCTTCTGGGGGCCTGGCGGGATGGCTCAGTGGTCTAAAGCGCCTGCTTGGGAAAGCTTGGGCAGCTGCAGGGACTGTGGTTCGATCCCCGGCACCACATGCTGCGCCAGCCGTGCCCTCTGGGCAGGCTGAGCTGGCCATGAAAATAGATGAATAAACAAACAAGTGTTCTGAAACAAGAAAAAAAAATTAAACAACAACAACAACAACAAAAACCAAAACCTCTTCTGGCTTTATTTTTACTTTCCTTCTTTCAGCATTTTGCTTACCATTTTTTTTTTTTTTTTCTTTTTTTAGGGAAGGGTCTATAGGGTGTTCAAGGTCTCTCACTGGTAGATCGGACTCATAGTGATCCACCTGTTTACAGCCTGCCAAGAGCTGGGATTACAGGCATGTGCCACCATACCCAGTCTCTGCTGACCATCTTACTAAACTGATTGTTCAAAGATACCTGAGTGTTATTTTTCCAGCCTGTGATTATCAGTCTTAGATTCATTAGACATCTGAAGTGCAGTGTAGTTCAGAGCTGACCCCCCTCACTTTTCTTCCTAGATATGTTCCACCTAAGGGCTTTGTTTCAGTTACTGACAACTCTTTTGTCAGGCAGAATCCTTGTAGTTATCCCTGACTGTTTTCTTTTCTGCCATACACCTACCAAATCTATTCAGTTCTGCTGCTTTTACCTTAAGTACATCCAGAACCCATCCAGTTTCTAGTATTATTTTTTCTCAGTCATTATGATGACTCACCTTAGATTATCACCGTAGTCTCCTAACTGATGCTCCCACTTTAGCCATCTTGTCTCTACATCTCTTTTTCATATAGCAGGAAAAAGTAATCTTTATAAATGTAAGGGGTAATCAAGTCATACATTTGCTTAAACACCCTTTTGACTCAGAGAAAAAGGTGAAGTATGTTATGGGCTACGAGGCCTTGCATTGTCTGGCTGCTCTGTTACCTTTGCTGCTTGGTCTCTTGCCCTGTTCTAAGCACAGTGACTTCACTGATATCCTTAAACATGCCAGGCTTGCCCCTCCTCAGCCCCATGTATACTAGCTATTTTCTATGCGGACAATGTTTCCTCAGGAAAATGGGTGGGTAATCATCTCACTTGCTCTTCATTCTGTGCACATTTTACCTTCCTAATGAGGCCTGTCCCGAACTTCCTGGTGCTCTTGCTGCCCCAACATTTCTGTACCTGCCTCTTCATTTCCTTTTTACCTTGGGCCTGGGGAGATAGCTCAGTGCAATAAGTAATTGCCTGGCAAGCACAAGGTCCTGAGTTGGATCCCTGGTACCACCAAAAAAGAAAAAAAAAAAGCTCACTTTTTCTTTTTACCTTAATATTTATAATCTTCTAACATAATGATTATGTTAGCTATTATGTTTGTCTGTCTTCTATAGGAATGTAAGCCTCCTAAGTAGAAGAATATTTTGTTTGCTGTTATATCTTAAGTGCCTGGAGTAATACCTGTGACTTAGTAAGAGCTCTGCAGTTTAATGAGAATCTCTCTCAAAATAAAGATAGAAAAGGGCTGGGGCGGGGCGTGGTGGCTCACGCCTGTAATCCCAGCACTTGGGAGGCTGAGGCAGGAGGATAGCTGTGAGTTCGAGACCAGCCTGGAGTACAAAAGTGAGCTCAAAGCCAGCCTGAACTGCACAGTGAGACCCTGTCTCAAAAAAAAAAAAAAAGAAAAGGGCTGGGAACAAAGCTCAGTGCAAAGGCCATGGATTCAGTTCTAAGTACAGAAAACAAAACAAAACAAAATCTCTGTAAATGTGTATTGAGTTCAGTAAAATAATATGTTTAGTGATTTTTACTCTGCATATTTCATTTAGTAGGTAGACTTTATTGTTACCTGGTCAGTAAGGCATCATTATGTAGACTATTGTGTATAGGCCCGGCAGGATGGCTCAGTGGTCTAAAGCACCAGCTGACGGCTGCAGGGGACCTGGCATCACATGCTGCACCAGCCCTGCCCTCAGGGCAGGCTGAGCTGGCCATAAAAATAAATAAACAAACAAACTGAAGTTCTGAAACAAGAAAAAAAATTAAGTTAAAAAAAGAATATTGTGTATAATATAAAAATAGCCTCATTATCAGAAATTTTGTTTTAAACTTTAATTTTTTTTTTTTTTTTTAATGGTGCTAGGGATTGAAATCAGAGCCTTACACATGCTAGGCATATTTTCTACTACTGAACTACACAACTAGCTTGAAGCAGTTTTCCTTCTTTTTTTTAAGTATTTAATAACAGGGTCTACAGGGTTTCACTACATATTGGACTCATAGTGATTCTCCTGTTTTCAGCCTCCCACGTGCTGGGATTAACAGGCACGTGCCACCAGTCTCAGTTGTCTCAGTGCCCCCTGGGACCAGGGATGGCATGACACACCAGAGATCCAACCCTGGTCCCTGCGTCTGCCTAAGCAGGCGCTTTAATCTGCTGAGCTATTTGTCTGGTCCTATACTTTTAGTTTTTTTAAAAAAATATTTATTTATTTATTTATTTATTTATTTACTTTATTTATTTATGTTATGGCTGGGTCAGATTGCCCTAGGGGTGGAACTGGCGCAGCATGTGGTGCCTGGTATCAAACTGCGGTCCCTGCGGTTTTCTAAGCAGGCGCTTTAGACCACTGAGCTATCTTGCCAGCCCCATTTTTAAATTCCTTTTATTTGTACTTTAATAGCCTCAAAAGTCCTCTAGTAGTAACACTGATTTTGCTTGCTTTGAACTGTGTGTAATATGACAAATGTGTATGAGACTATCATGAGTTATTCTTGTTATTATTTACTATGTACAAAGAGTAGGTTACTCTGGACAGGGGAATACAACTGTGGAAAATGATTCTGAGAAGGCTTTAATGCATTGAAATGCACCTGAAGGCTGAGGCTTTTCATTTTCCTGTCCTAGAGCATCTGACTGGAAATTAGACCAGCCTGATTGGACTGGTCGTCTCCGAATCACTTCAAAAGGGAAAATTGCCTATATTAAACTGGAAGATAAAGTTTCAGGTAAGGTGCAGGTGATTGCCTGATGTATCAAGGATATTGGTTTGGAATGCTTCAAGCTGGTGATTGGAATGAAAATAGCTATCAATTAGAATTCTAGCTTTTTCTTCCTTTGCTCAAAGAGCTTCTTTTTCTTGTCTGTCAGGGGAGCTGTTTGCTCAGGCACCAGTAGAACAATATCCTGGTATTGCCGTGGAGACAGTGACAGATTCCAGCCGTTACTTTGTAATCAGGATCCAGGATGGTACTGGTAAGGGGTCTGGGATTTTGAATGGGGTGAAATTAGGAAAATAATCAGTGTACTGCACTTTAATAAAATTGTATCCTTATTGCATTTCCTTCCTTCCTTCCTCTCTCTCTCTCTCTTTCTTTCTTTTTTTGTGGGACCGGGGTTCAAACGCACAACCTTGCACTTGCTAGGCAGGCACTTGTGCCACGGAGCTATCTCCCCAGGCCCTGCATTTCTCTTATTTCTGTTTAATAAATTTTCTTCCTCTTTGAAGTTATTAAGGTAGGTCTAGGGAGATAGTTCAGTAGAATAATCACTTGCCTGGCAAGTGCAAGGTCCTAAGTTCCGAAAAACAAAACAAAACAAAACAAAGTTAAGGTTGCTGGTAAAGAAGGATTAACATGTTGTTTATAATAGATGTGAATACAAATTTAAGATGTGGTAACTAGTTGGTAGGGTTTAAATAAAACCTAATGCTTATTGAAAGAATTAACACTTTTTTTTTTCCTAGTACGGGGGATTGAATTTAGGACTGTGGACTTGCCAGGCCAGCACTTAATCCACTGAGCTATCTCCCCAGCTGAATTAACACATTGTGTTCATTTATTGTTTATGTGGTTTTTGGTGGGATTGTCTTCAATTATTAGCAACTCTCAGTCACTTGCTCATAGTTTATAACAAAGGCTGGCAACCAAAGTTAGAAAAGTAGCTATTTTAGCTACTTTTTTTTTTGTTTGTTTGTTTGTTTTTGGGTCATATAGTCTGTATTGAAACTGATGTACTTAGTTTCGTTATTGCAATGTGAACATAGCTGTAGACAGTATATTACTAGATTGATATAACTGTCAATAAAATTATCTACAAAAAGACTGTGGCAGGCTTTCACCATGGTTTGTAGGTAACCTGCCAACTCCTGGTCTATAAAAAGGTTTTTCTTTTGATCTTGTTGAAACATGCTCTTGCTACATAATGCATCCTAACCTTGAGCATGTTTATGTAGCCCAGGTTGGCCTCGAACTCAAGCGATCCTCCTGCCTCAACCTCTTGAGTGCTGAAATTATAGATGTGTACCACTTTGCTTGGAGATGTTTTGCCATCAGAAACTTTGATCTAGTTGGGGAATGTCCATTGGGTGTAAGGTGTCCAGGGAGCACCTCCCATTCTGACTGTTCCTGTGTTTCTTAGGACGCAGTGCATTCATTGGCATTGGCTTCACAGATCGGGGAGATGCCTTTGACTTTAATGTTTCATTACAAGACCACTTTAAGTGAGTAAAGCTTTTCATTTGTTACCAGGCTACATGGTCATAGGCTGCTGCTTCTTAATTCAGTGGGTACAGTGCCTTTCACCCCTGGTTTCTTTATCAGTAAAGTTGCTCATGATAAATGTAAACCCCTCCATTCATTTGTGTTGCCTTAAGTTATCTCTGTGTCTGTTTTCTTTCTGTATAACTGATTATAGTTTTTTTTTGTAACGGGGATCAAGCTCAGGACCTTGTGCTTACCAGGCAGGCACGCTGCTGAGCTATCTCTCTGACCCTGATTGTTTTTTTTTATTTCTTTATTTTTTTTTTTAAATTTTTTTTTTTTTCTTGTTTCAGAACCTTTGTTTATTCACTCATTTTTGTGGCCATCTCAGCCCACCTTGAGGGCAGGGCTGGCGCAGCATGTGGTGCTGGGGATAGAACCGCGGTTGCTGAAGCTGCCCAAGCTTTCCCAAGCAGGCGCTTTAGAACACTGAGCCATCCCGCCGGGCCCCATGACCCTGATTGTTTTTTTTTTTTTTTAAATATTTTATTTATTTATTTCTTTGTTTGCTTGTTTGTGTTTGTTTGTATGATACAGGGTCTCACTACACAGCTTGAACTCATAGTAATCTTCCTGTCTCAGCCTCCCCATTTCTGGGATTACGGCTGTGCACCACCACGCCTGATTTTGGTGGCTAACTTCCACATGGGGCTGGCATGGCATGTGATACTAGGGATTGAATTCAGGTCCTTGAGCTTGCCAGGCAGGCACTACACACCTGAGCTATGTCCCCATTACCTGATTATGTTTCTTTTTTTTTTTTTTAAATAATTTTTATTTTATTTTATTTATTTATTTATTTATTTATTTATTTATTTATTTATTTATTTATTTATTTATTTATTTTGTGGGACTGGGGTTCAAACTCACGACCTTGCACTTGCCCAGCAGGCACTTGTGCCTCGGAGCTATCTCCCCAGCTCCCTGTTTTATTTATTTATTTATTTCTTGTTTCAGAACTTTTGTTTGTTTGTTTATTTATTTTTATGGCCGGCTCAGCCTGCCCTGAGGGCAGGGCTGGCGCAGCATATGGTGCCGGGGATTGAACTGCAGTCCCTGCAGCTGCCTAAGCTTTCCTAAGCAGGCACTTTAGACCACTGAGCTATCCTGCCGGGTCCCTGATTATGTTTCTTTCTTTTTTTTTTTTTTTGTCTTTTTGAGACAGGGTCTCACTATGCAGTTGAGACTGGCCTTGAGCTCACTTTTGTAGCCCAGGCTGGTCTCGAACCCGCACCAATCCTCCTGCCTCAGCCTTCCGAGTGCTGGGATTACAGGTGTGCGCCACCACGCCCAGCCCCTGATTGTGTTTCGATATCTTATTTATTGGCTTGTTTATGCCTCTGGAGAATTTGTCCTTGCTTTCAGGTAGTAGAGGGAAGTAGATAGTGGAGGCAGGCTGTATGCAAAGTACGTGGGAAGTTCTTTGCCAATTTTGTTACTGTATGGAGGCGAGAAGTGTTATGCATGTTTCTTCTGCTCACCTGATCTGGTGCAGCTGTGGTGGACAGCTCCATGCATACCATCTTCTGGCCTCTGCTTTTCTGCTTCAGGACTCTGCAGTTGTGGAGGGTATTTCAGTTAGCATGAAGTGTAAGCCACAAGGACTAAGAAGCTAATGTCCGCTCTAGGGAGCACTCAGCCATGGGGATAGGCGTTAGTGGTTAGAGACTCTTTTTAGTGTTGCTGGGTATAAAACCCAGCGCCTTTGCACGTGGTAGTCAAGTGCTTTACCACTGACAAAGTCCCTTTTGGGAGAGACAGATCTTAACAGGCATTTTGTTTGGTACCTCAGAGGGTGCTCAGTAGACTCAAACCCTGGTTGGCTAACTTCTTTTTAAAATAAATTTCCTTTTTCACTCTTCATAGTCTCTCACTCTGCTTTCTGGAATCCCGCTTTATATAAACTCAATATACCCAGATTTGTGTGTCAAAATCTGCTTTTAGGGAATCCCAAACTAAGATCACATACTGTTTCCTGAAAGGTGGGTAAAGCAGGAAACTGAGATTTCCAAAGAATCGCAGGAAATGGACAATCGCCCCAAATTGGATCTAGGCTTCAAGGAAGGACAGACCATCAAGTTGAGCATTGGGGTGAGTATGTTTTTTTAGTTTTATTTTCTTATTTGCTGCCCTGTTTTGGTCTGATACTGGGGCTGTAACCCATAGCCTCTGGCATACTAAGCAAGGGTTTGTCACTGAGCTGCATCCTTGTCCTACGTTCCTGTTGTTTTACAAGCTTGTGACATCTTTCCTTTCTTTCACCCTCCTTGTATTTCAGAACATTACAACCAAGAAAGGAGGAGCATCTAAGCCCAGGACTGCAGGCTCTGGGGGCCTAAGTTTACTTCCACCACCTCCAGGAGGCAAAGTCACTGTTCCACCCCTGTCCTCAGTGGCCATCAGCAACCATGTCACCCCACCACCCATTCCAAAGTCTAATCATGGAGGCAGTGATGCAGGTAAATCTAACACTTCCAACTTTGGAAATCATGTTGTTTTAATTGGGTGGCACCTGCTTGCCAAGGAGAATATTGATGTTTTTACTAGGAAATGGTGCTTGTGCTGACAAGGGATCAGAGCTTTCCTGGTGAACAGAGCCGTGTTCCTACTAGATACTTTGGCAGATAAAATGTTAATAAAAAAAATCATTTCCTTCATGTTGATTAGTTAGATGCTAATAGGCCTGTCAATCAGATGGATGAAGGTTGTAGTTATGGCTAAAGGTATTTATAACCTAACATACTTAGTGAATGATTATGTTTTTTGACTCTCAATTTTCTTTTTTCTTTTAAAGAATTTTATTTATTTTTTTTCTTATTTCAAAACTTGTTTGTTTGTTTATTTATTTATTTTTATGGCTGGCCCAGCCTGCGCTGAGGGCAGGGCTGGCGCAACATGTGGTGCCAGTGATTGAACCTCAGTCCCTGCAGCCACCCAAGCTTTCCTAAGCAGGCGCTTTAGACCACTGAGCCATCCTGCCGGGCCCCCTCTTTTTTTTTTTTTTTTTTTAACGTTATGCCCAGCTCAACCTGCCCAGGGGATGGGTGGGGCTGGCACAGCATGTGGTGCTGGATATCGAACTGCAGTCCCTGAGGTTGCCTAAGCTTGCCTAAGCAAGTACTTTCGACCACTGAGCCATCTTGCTGGGCTGCACTCCCAAGTTTCTTATCTGGGGAATGGTTATATAAAACTATTCTAGGATGGTAAGATTCAGTGAGAACACCTAGCAGAGCTCTTGGAATATTGTACCCAGTTATAAAGGTCCATCCAGTCTCCCTCTGCCCTTCCTCCCAACTTTCCTTTCTCATCCTCTTTCATTTTGTCTCTTTGCTCCTTTCTCTCCCTCTCTTTTTTTCCTCTCTCTTCCTCTCTTACTGTGTCTCACCATTCTCTTTTTCTCCTCTCATTTGTTTTTCCATCTGAGGACTAAATCCAAGGGCTCTTACATGGTAGGTTAATGCTCTCCTAGTGAGTTATAGCTTCAGCCCTAATACTGTTTCTTAGTCCTCTCCGTTTTTTCAGGACAGTGGTTGGGAGAAAAGGAGGGGACACCTAAGCCTGTGTTCTTGCAGTGTGGTGGCAGAAAAGAACAAATACAGTCACAACTTCATATTTGAAAAATGAGAGTAATAGAACTCAGAGGAATTTTCCTAAGATTAGAGAACCAGATTTTAGTAAGTGGGACTTTTAACTTAACGTGTTGGACAATGCAGGCCAGTTTACTAAAGGTAAATTTTCTCTTTGTAGAATTCTTTTTTTTAAACTTAATTTAATTTTTTATTTTTATTTTTTTCTTGTTTCAGAACTTTTGTTTATTTATTTATTTTTATGGCTGGTTCAGCCTGCCCTGAGGGCAGGGCTGGCACAGCATGTGGTGCTGGGGATCGAGCCATGGTCCCTGCAGCCGCCTAAGCTTTCCTAAGCAGGCGCTTTAGACCACTGAGCCATCCTGCCAGACCCCTCTTTGTAGAATTTTTTTTTTTTTTTTTTTTTTGCAGGACCGGGTTCGAACTCACAACCTTGCACTTGCCAGGCAGGCACTTGTGCCATGGAGCTATCTCCCTGGCCCCTATAGAATTCTTGAGATGAAAATATATCCTACCTGTATTGATAAGTGTCACCAGAAGGTTCTAGGGATAGTATCTAGGATTTATTTATTTATTTTTGGTACTGGGAATTGAACTTAGGACTGTGCTTGCCAGGTAGGTGCTATGCTGCTGAGCTGTATTCGTGGTCCCTAAGATTTACTTTTTAAATTAAACTTTTTGAAATCATTATAGATTCACATGTAGTTATAAGATTTGTTAAAAAGAAATTTAAACTGGAGAGATAGCTCTGTGGCACAAGTGCCTGCCTGGCAAATGCAAGGTCATGAGTTTGAACCCTAGTCCCTCAAAAAAAAAAAAAGTATGTCCTCTGTTCTATTTCCTTCAGTGGTAGCATCTTACAGAAGTGTTGTTGAACATCACAGGGAATTGACAAGCAAGCATCCTCCAGTCTTATTTAGATTTCATTCATTTTACATGTTGCCATTTGTGTGCATGCATTTCTTTAGTTTTTTTATTTTAGGGCAGGGTCTATAGGGTGTTCAGGGTCTTGCTAATAGATCAGACTCGTAGTGCTCCACCTGTTCATAGCCACCCAAGAGCTGGGATTACAGACGTGTGCCACCATGCCTAGTCTCAACTGCCATCTCAGCCTGCCCTGGGGACTGGCCCGGCACAGCAGGCCTGGGGATAGTACCAATGGCTCCTGTGCCTGCTTGTAGGTGCTTTAATTGCTGAGCTATTTGGCTGGGCCTATTTCTTTCATTTTATGCACTTTTATTATCACTATGTTTATGGATCAACCATCATAGACATAGAATAGCTTCTCCTTTATAAGGCTTTTTTGTATTGTACTTTTATTTTATTTTTAAAGAATTTTTTATTTTATTTATTATTATTTTTTTCTTACTTCAGAACCCTTGTTTGTTTATTCACTCATTTTCATGGCTGGCTCAGTCCGCCCCGGGGACAGGGCTGGCGCAGCATGTGGTGCCAGGGATTGAACTGCGGTCCCTGAAGCTGCCCAAGCTTCCCCAAGCAGGCGCTTTAGACCACTGAGCCATCCTGCCGGGCCCTGTATTGTCCTTTTATAGCCACACCTCTCCTGTCCCAGGCTTTCTTTTCCCATCCCTAACACTCTGTGACCACTAATCTGTTATTATTATTGCTATTGCTGTTATTGGTATGCTGTTATTGGATCGCACTGTGCAGCTTGGACTCCTGTTTTTAGCCTCCCTTGCTCCTCAGGATTATAGGCATTTGCCACCACACCAGAACTTGTTGACTGGCTCAGCACATCTGGGGGAGGGACTGACACAGCATGTAGTTCTGGTGATCAATCCCTGGATCCTGTGCTTGCCTAAGCAGGCACTTAATTCACTGAGCTATCTTGCTGGTCCCACTAATCCAGCAGTTCTCAATTTGTGGGTTGCGACCCTGGCAGGGGTTGAATGACCAAAACACAGGGGTCGCCTAAAGCCATCGGAAAATACATATTTAAACCCATGCTATGCCATGGTGAAATGTTATTTATTGGAATTAGTAATTTGAAGTAGCCACCAAAATTATTTTTTGGTTTGGGGTCACCACAACATGAGGAACTGTATTGCGGGGTCACGGCATTAGAAAGGTTGAGAACCACTGCACTAATCTGTTACAACTACCCCTTCAGGGAAGTTCTGTGAATGAGACCGTACAGTGTGTAGCCTTTGGGATTGCTGTTTTTAATATAGTGAACTTCTCCTGAGATTCATTGAAGTTGTTGAGTACATCATTAGTTTGTTCCTTTTTACTGAGTACTATTCTATAATATGGATTACATAGACAGCGCCACCCTTGGAAGGACATCTGGATTTTCAGTGGTTCTTACAAATAAAGTTGCTCTGATATTTGTGCACATTCTTTTGTATATGGTTTCATTCTCAAAATTCTTATTTTGATGTCTTATTTTCCTTCTTTTTTTTTTCTCTTTTACTTTGTGTTTAGATATCCTTCTAGATTTGGATTCTCCTGCTCCTGTTACAACACCAGCACCAGCTCCAGTTTCTGCCAGCAATGACTTGTGGGGAGACTTCAGTACTGCATCCAGGTAGTGGGCTCAGAGAAACCAGCACACTGTCACTCAGGGTATAGATGACACGCACAGTTGTGTTAAAACTTTGATCTGGGACAGGGGATTTGAAGGTCATACTACAGTTGTTTGAAATTCTTGGGTGGGAAATGTAGGAATACTGGGAATGGTTGGAGGAGAAAGTTGTAGGTTGAAGTCTGAATGGGATGTTTCATGTCTCGGTAAGTAGAATTTCTGATACATAGTCTTAAGAAATTCTGGATTGTAATTTCTAGGAAGCTGGTAAGGAATGGAGTAGTCACCCTAATATTGTGTCTTTGCGTTTCTCTCTGCTCTCTTGTTTTGCAGCTCTGTTCCAAACCAGGCACCACAGCCATCCAACTGGGTCCAGTTTTGAGTGCCATTGACAGTATATTAAGTACAGACTTGAATAAAGATGACTTTGAGGGCACCAATTTTGGGGGGAGGTTAAGAGCCCATTTTCCCCCCCAGAACCAGAAGGAATGGACAATCTTTTTCATAGCTTCTCCATGGTATTCAGGCTGATTTATGTCATTCCCCTATGTTATGCTGTCAGGGCAAGAGAGATCTCTGTTATTTCATGTTCATTACTGTGGCAGGGGAATAGTGGGTCTTACCGTTACCTGTGGCTGACTGCACACTGTTCAAACGCCAGTGACTGTGAGGAGAATGGCCTATAACATTCATAAAGATTGTATTCATTTTCTGAATTCTTGAGCTTATTTCAGAATCATCTCATGACCCTGTATACCTCTTGGTAAAGCTCTTTTCACCAATTGTATGGAAAGAAAAGATGTGAAACTTTATTTTTACTTAACCCACAACTCTAAAAATGGATGGGCTGATCTCAGTATTTACCAATTTGAGAATTTTGAAGCCTGAACTACAGTCACATCAAGACCAGCTTGAACTACATAGGAAGACTGTCCCAATTAAAAAAAACAAAAAACCAAAAAACCAAAACATCGATAGAGGCAGTTTTGAGGTAGCTCTGTGTCCTGGGTCTCTTTTCAGCCTCCTCCACGTTCCCCATTTGGTGAGCAGTGAACATCCAGTGCTGGTACAGCTCTATTACTGAAACTCCTGAGTGTTTACATGTCTCTTCTTGAGATGAAAGGGTGGTGTCAGCCACACTACCACTGTTCTTTGCTGTTTGTTGAATAGTGCAGCATCTTTGAGCAGTGGGTGTTTCTAGGATGGAGGAGGCTCAACGGGCTGTGCTTTCTAAATTATAGAAATGTTGACTTTCTTGCAGTTCCATCTGGTTGCTGCATTGGGAGCACAGCATTCCTTTGTAGTCATCTTTTAATTTGATATAAAATTGATGAGTTTAGAGTTTTTAACCTGATTAGTAGAGCAGAGAGGTTGAAAGCACTTAATTCTCATTCAGTACCCAAATTGCCTTGCTGCCTGGGTATCTGATCTCTTTCCATAAACATTTCTTTTACAATCCATCTGACTTCAGTAGAAAGCTGCTATCACTTACATTTTCTTTATGAAGGAAGTTGGGGAGTCACAGTTTTATTTCTGACAGGTTTTGCTTCAGACTTTGATACTCACTAGCAAGAGTATCTTCAAAGCAAGTTGCTGTCCTACTATCTCCTTTCCCTGTGCCCTACCATTCCTTTTACAGTGCTGTGAAGAAAGTTCCCTATCTTAGGGATTATTATTAGCAATTTATCAATTTTATTTGTTAATGGACAATTTGAAGGAGTAAATGGAAGGATATAATTTCTTCTCTTAGCACCTATTTGGGTATGTGTATCTGATGGAAGGGAGTAAGTCCTTATATTAGTTTCATACTATATTATTTTTCCTGGATTTCCTTCTTAACTTTTCTGACTTTGGGTCCATTCTTTTTTTTCATTTCCTGCCCTTCCAGGCAGCTTTATTCTTGGAGAACCATGGCAGGACATTTTAAAATTTCACTGGAAAACACTAAAGGAAAGTCTGTAGAATCACTATTGACTACTGGGAGCCTATTTTTCTCAATCTTCCTCCATGTTGTGTTCTTTGTATTTTCAAGATGATAATATATTGTGTATTTGAATTGCTAAAAAAGTTGAAAATGAAGTTAAGATATATGTATATAAAACAGATACTGTATTGGTGCAATAATGGTAATTAAAATATAGAAAAAGGTGCTGTTTCTTTTATCTTTTGTCTATTAATTACATTTTAAGTTTATCCGACCCAATATAAATGGACAATAAAAAGGAAATGAGGACATTTTGAGAAATAGAACTTTTAAGAAGTTGAGGCTAGACTTTATAGTTTTAATTAAAAAAAAATTTTTTTTTTAAATTTTTTGTCTTTTTGAGACAGGGTCTCGCTATGCAGCTCAGGCTAGCCTTCAGCTCACTTTTGTAGCCCAGGCTGGTCTCAAACTCGCAGCGATCCTCCTGGCTCAGCCTCCTGAGTACTGGGATTACAGGCGTGTGCCACCATGCCTGTAATTTTGTTAGTTTTAAACTAACAAAATAATTACTTATTTAAGAGGTACTTTGTTAGTATAAAACTATAAAAGGCACTATGGCACTATGACATTTCCAAAGTCATAGACTTTGGAAATTAGAGTTAGTCTAATGATTCAGAAGATGCATCAGAATAATAATATAACCTACTTCAGAAGAGCTATTTAAACTGAAACAAAAGTTGTTAGTAACATGTAAACCTATGAAAATATAAAATAACTCACTTGACCAGGACTCTTGGGGAGATGGCAGAGTGGTGAACAGCATAGACAGAGCCTGAGATTTGGTGTCCAGATAGTGGAATATAGCAACATGGGAAAGAGGAGGTAAGTGGGTCTGTGGGACCCAGCAAGGATTTGAAGTGACAATTGAAGGCTATGGGAGAGTGAAAAGAGACTTTGATGAAGAAGGAGGTGGTGGGTGGCACTTTGACCTTAAGCCCGCCTGACTGCCTGGGAGGGGCAACTCAAACCTACAGATTCATGGTGACTACTGGTGATCCTTGAGGCTTCAGTGGAAAAATGCACCAGTGGAATGGGTGCAGTGGCCTGCAGTGTTTGGTGAGTTATTTGGGTTCGGGTGTCTCCCCCGCGCTCCCCACCCCAAGAGGGTGACTAGCTGGTAGCCATTTTGGAGAGAAACCACTGACTTGGGATTCAGAACAGCTGTTGGCTGACTCCATCTAGCAGCTGCCAGTGTCAGGGTGAGGCCGAGTTGAAATCAGCAGGAGGTCAAGGAACCCAGTTCAAGCCAAAAGGAAGCTGAGTTGAAGCTGATGGGAGGTTTACAGAATGTTGCAGGCTGCAGAAATTGGATTCCAGCCTCACAATTAGGAACCAGAATAAACTTCAGTGGAGCTAGAAGTACAGGCTTGTTTGGATTGTCTACCACCCCTCTGTAAAGCTACTGCATTGCTGGCATTAATCAGCTAGGATCTGGACTCTGGCTGCCCACTTTGGCTACCAGTGACAGAAGAGACATGCCTTCAAGGGGAGATTTTTTTCTTGTTTTTGTTTTTATTGATCTTGTTTTATGTGACTGCGAACACTTTCTAGTTACTTTCGTTTTAAAGAATTTTTTATTTTTATTTATTCATTTATTTATTTCTTGTTTTAGAACCTTTATTTGTTTATTCACTCATTTTTATGGCCGGCTCAGCCCGCCCCCAGGGCAGGACTGGCGCAGCATGTGGTGCCAGGGATCAAGCTGGGGTCCCTGAAGCTGCCCAAGCTTTCCCAAGCAAGAGCTTTAGACCACTGAGCCATCCCGCCGGGCCCCTCTAGTTACTTTCTTCTGTTCGCGTTTTTACTTTTTCCTTTTCTCTTTCCCTTCTATCTCCACCGGTTTCCCAAAATTTGGATAGTCAATCTTCATTTCTTTGCTGTCCCTGCTTCTAATCTCTTCTATTTCTCTATCCCCCACCCTCCCCAACCCCTTATGAATTTCTCCCCTAAGGATAGGCTTGACATACTGAGAATGTTTTTACTGTATACAATTTCTAGCTTGTTTTAGATCTTGTTACGTAACCACAAATGTAGTTCATGTGCCAGGCATCGTGGCGTATGCCTGTAATCCCAGCACTTGGGAGGCTGAGGCAGGAGGCTCAGTGCGAGTTCGAGACCAGCCTGGGCTACAAAAGTGAGCTCAAGGCCAGTCTGAACTGTGTAGCGAGACTTTGTCAAAAAGACAAAAAAAAAAAAAGACAAAAAGCAATCGACAAAAAAAATGTAGTTCATATATATATATTTTTCATATATTTTTTTTTTTTTTAAATTATTTATTTATTTTCTTATTTCAGAACCTTTGTTTATTCACTCATTTTTATGGCCGGTTCAGCCTGCCCCGAGGGCAGGGCTGGCGCAGCATGTGGTGCCGGGGATCGAACCGCGGCCCCTGAAGCCGCCCAAGCTTTCGGAAGCAGGCACTTTAGACCACTGAGCCATCCCGCCGGGCCCCTATTTTTCATATATTTTTAAGGTGACAAAATAATGGTTACCACAGTTGTTACTTTCTAGAGTGGGTTTAATGCTACTGTGATCATTAATTGTACTATTTTAGTCAAGGTGACAATTTTTCTAGACAGTTTTTCTTCTTGGTATACCAAGCCTAAGATTGCTTAAGGGTCATAAAAATTACTATAGATCAGTGCCAAAGAACTGGGGGCTGGGCTACATAGGTAGCAACCTCTTATCTGAAATAAATTCAAAAGGCAGAATCTTGCTGTAGGCTCAAAACCCCAAAGCCAGCTACACCTAGAAGGTACCTCTTGAGAAGTAGTCATTTACTAAGGATTCTAAATGGAAGCAGTAAAGCTACTCATCAAAAACATTTATAAGCCGGGCGTGGTGGCTCACGCCTGTAATCCCAGCACTTGGGAGGCTGAGGCAGGAGGATCGGTGCGAGTTCGAGACCAGCTTGGGCTACAAAAGTGAGCGCAGGACCAGCCTCAACTGCATAGCGAGACCCTGTCTCAGAAAGACAAAAAAAAAAAAAAAAACAAAAAAACAAACATTTATAATCAACCCAGCAATTTAAAAAAAAAAAAAGGTAGGAAATGAGAAGATAAGAGCAACCCCAAGACTTCCAGCTCACCAAAGGCAAACACAGCAGACAATGATGTGGAACAATTTGAAAACTATTCACCTGGACTTTGGTAACAGTTAAGTAACAAAAGCAGATGAACAAGGGTCTAGAAAAAGTAAAAGTAGGAATAATTTCTCAGGTAAGTAGAGACAGTGACCAAAATGAAAGATATGCTTAGTAACTCTAGAGTAGATACAAATTAAAAAAAAAAAAAAAGGGAATTTGAAATGGAATCAGTGAAACATTCAAATAGATATCTGAGAGATTAAAAATTTTTTGAAAGTATACTCAACAAAATGAGCCAATGTGAGGACAGATTTCAGATCTAGAAGACAGGATTGTGGTTAAAGATTGTGAAAACAGATGGAAAATTAGCAAGAGACTGAAAAACCCAACAACTGCTAAATGATGCAAAGAATAACATAAAGTTAATATGAAGCCAGGCATGGGGGTGCATACCTGTAATCCTACCACTTGGGAGGCTGAGGCAGGAGGTTCACTGTGAATATGAGGTGAGCCTGGGCTATATAGTGACTTCAAGGCCAGCCTGGAGTACAGAGTAAGACTTTCAAAAAACAAAGCAAAATAAAACAAGTGCTAAAGATTGAACAGAGGCAATGAAAAAGCTGGAGATAGTGGAAATGAGAAAAATTTGTTCACAGAAGTAATGGCAGCAAACTTCCTTAGCATGGAAAAAGAATTTGACATAAAGTAAATAAGGCATACAAAATTCTAATTAACTGATCAAAGTGATACTTTCTTTCTTTCTTTCTTTTTTTTTTTTTTTTTTTTAAGAGTATCTCGCTCTTTGAGAGTAGTGCAGTTATCCTTGAACTCACGTGATGGGATCTTCCTCAGCCTCATAAGTGATGGGAGTACAGGTGTGTGCCACCATGCCTAGCAGAACAGAATATTAAAAAACGGGGTGCAGGGATATAGCCCAGCAGCATAAGCACCTGCCTGACAAGGCACAAGGTCGTCCTGAGTTCAATCCCTGGTACTGAGGGAAAAAAAGAAAAAAGCCCCACAAACTTAGAGAAAAGAAATCAGGAAGCTCATCAGAATCACAGTAGACTCAATACAAACCCTCAAGGAGGGCTTGGAGTGAAGTATTTCAAGCCCTAAAAGCAAACAACCTATCATTATGAAGATGAAACCAGCCTAAGCTATGTAGATAGTGTCTGAGTTCAGGGCTAGCCAGAACTACAGAGACTGTGTCTCAACAATGAAAACAACCTTGGACTGACACTAGTGCACCTTGCAGAACTTTCCAAATTGCTAGATATTCCTATGACAACACCTAAAGAAATTCGTGACTACAAAGCTGGTACTCCAAAATGTTCTGAAGGACATTGTAGAAAGGTGACAAAAACTACAACTCCATGAACTCTAACAGAAAGAATCCACCAGGCAAGGCAAGCAACTGGAAGGAAAAACAAACAATTAAGAAAACAAAAAATAGGAAAACAACATGACAAAGACAGGCCAATACACATAACCATCAATGTTAATGATCTCAGTTTACCAAAAGAGTCAGATTGGCAGAATGGATCCAGAAGCAAGGTTCAACAATATGCCTTTTTTTTTTGAGACAGGGTCTCACTGTGCAGTTCAGGCTGGCTTTGAGCTCACTTTTGTAGCCCAGGCTGGTCTCGAACTCACAACGATCCTCCTGCCTCAGCCTCCCAAGTGCTGGGATTACAGGCGTGAGCCACCACGCCCGGCTACAATATGCTTTATACAAGAAATACTTTTAATAAAACTGACAAAGGATGGAAAACTCCATGTGGCAGGAACCAGGAAAAATGCAGGGGTAGCTGTTTGTAGACAATCAAGTGAAGACTGATTAATAGAGACAAAAAAGGTCACTAAGTATCTTCATAGAGGGAAAATACAAGAGGAAGAGATGATAATTATCAGAGACTTGGCCTGAGCTCCCAATCTCCTAAAATGAGTTATACTGAAGGCTTAAATTAAAAGAGACAGACAATGTCGTGTTTTTGGTGAATCCAGGAAGGTCAAAACTCTCTGGGAGTTGAGACCAATAGTTTTATTGAATACCCATATGTATTGGGTTTTCAGACAAAGGAAATGGATAACCAAGGTGAAGGTAGAAAACTGAACAGGGCCTTGGGAATTTAGATCAAACTCTTGTCCACATTGTAAAATTTGTCAAATAGAACTGTCCTACTTCTAAACTCGACATTTACAGCAGAAGTTAAATGTCTGCAGCTGCAGTGTTAAGATTGGTGTGAGAACCAGGTTTCATCAGCTGTAGCTTTATCTTGTCCTGTGAGGGTCTCTACTGTGACTGTTGACAGAGGGAGCTGCATTTATTATCTCTCACCCACTACTGTTTGAGCAAGTAGCCTGGGCTTAGGACAGACTCATAATTAAATATAGAAAGGCAATTGATTAATTCTAAATCCTGCTCAGAGCCATATTTTAGTGCTCTACATCAAGCAATAATAAATACATAGGTACCAAAACGCAGTGCATTCAGTTATATAAAACATTATTGGACATGAAAAAACAAACAATACTCTTCAAAATAAATTTTTAAAAAGAAAAGCAAGAGGGATAAGAGCAAAAATTTGTCAGCTTGTGTCTTGATTTTGTATCACTTTGTGCTTATATGGTGTTTTGTCTATGTTGCTGTTTAGAGTAAATAAATTGTTTATATAAAGGTTAAAAAAAAGAAAACAGGGAGGTAGGTTATAAATAGGAAGGGAACCAGGAGATGGAGAGAAACGGAAGCAAAAATATATTCAGATGTTGTGTACATGTACCAAACACAATAAAAGTCATTATCACAAAAAAACCTCAAAATATAAGGTTTCTGAAAAATGGTAATATGCAATCATATGTCCAATCTCACATAACTATATGTTAATCTGAGCAACAGATTTGACAATAAAATAGATAATATATCAACCATTGTTAATCAGATATTCTTGTTCTGAAAATATGTAAGATGTATTGTGTCACCCTGTTTCTGATTTTTGTTCTTTTGTATTGTACTTTTCAAAATGAAATAATAAAATTAAACTTAATTTAAAAACAAGAAAAAGCAGACAAGCTCTTGCTGGGCATGATGATGCATACCTGTAATCTCAGCAGTCAGAAGGCTATGAGTTTGTTGCCACCCTGGGCTACATACCTGAGTTCAAGAACAGCCTCTACTACATATGAGCCTCAGAAAACAAACCATGCATGAGTATCAAAATGGCATACTGTTAGCTGGGCATGGTGGCACACGCCTATAATTCCAGCACTTGGAAGGCTGAGGCAGGAGGATCAGTGCGAGTTCGAGACCAGCCTGGGCTACAAAAGTGAGCTCAAGGCCAGCCTGAATTGTGTAGAGAGACCCTGTCTCAAAAAGACAAAAAAAAAAAAAAGTCATACTGTGTTACACAAATGTCTATAATTATGGTTTATTAAAAATATCAATTTTAAAAATCAATAAGCACTAACACAATTATAATTTGGAATGTTTTTTGTCAACCAGACAAAAAAGTCAAAGAAGTATGAGAACTGAGCCAAACTTTTGAACAAATGTATTTTTTTTTTCTTTTTTTTTTTTTATGTACAGGGTCTACAGGGTTGCACTACACAGATTGGACTTGTAGTGATCCTCCTGTTTTCAGCCTCCCATACACTGGGATTATAGGTGCCTTCCCTCCATGTACGGTTACCATTGCCATCTGAGTGTACCCCAAGGATGGGGCCAGCACAGCACCCTGTGGATTGAACCAGAGTCCTGACATCTGCCTAAATAGGTGCTTTAATTCATTGAGCTATCTGGTCATCCCTAACAAATGAACTTAGTAGATGACTGCTCCACTATGTCAGAATACATATTCTCGGATGCACGTGGATGTTCTTCCAAATGGATCATTTACTGTCTCATTAGAACATTCTTAAGTGAATGAAAGGAATTGAACTTAACCCATGTATATTATTAGACCATAACGCAATGAAATTAGAAAGAGTAAAACCACAAGAATTTTACAAGCACATATAAATTAAATAGTACTCTCCTGACCAACCAGTGGGTCACAGATGAAATTAAAGATGAAATTAGGTGGTTTCTACAATCAATGATGTCAATACAACATATAGAAACTTAGGGGACACAGTGAATGCAGTTTTTTTTTTTTTTTTTTTTTTTTTTTTTTTTTTTTTTTTTTTTTTTTTTTTTGTGGGACCGGGGTTCGAACTCATGACCTTGTACTTGCCAGGCAGGCACTTGTGGCACAGAGCTATCTCCCCAGCCCCTCAGAATGCAGTTCTTATAAAGGAAATTTAGTGCTGAACTGTCACATTAGGAAAACAGTGCACTCAATTAAGCCTCAAGTTTCTAGAAAATAAATGTGCAAGTCAAGCCCAAGTCTTGTAAAAGGGAGGAAATTATAAAGATTAGAGCAGGATTTAATGCAATGGAAACTGAGAAAACAAACCAATGCGTTGAAGAGTTGGTTCTTGGAAAGATCAAGTAAAATCAATAAACTTTTAGTCAATTTTATTAAAAAAAAAAAAAAGAAAAGACTCAAATCCGTGTAATTAGAAATAAGAACAGTGAAATCACTATGGACCCTGTAAAAATCTATATCACCTATATTTTGAGAAATTGTATTCTAATAACATGGAAAATGAAGAGAGTCATATATATATATATATATATATACATATATATATACATACATACATATATATATAAATTATCAAAGCTCAATCTAGAAGATATGAAAATTATAAATAAATCAATATCAATGATATTGAATGTGTAACTGAAACCTACCAATAAAGAAAAGCCCAGGCCTGATGGATTTACTACTGAATTCAATAAAGCTTAGAGAAGATGTAATAGCACTCATTACATCTCAGATTGTAAAGGAAGCAGTACTCAAGTTAATTCCAGGAAGCAAGCATTACCTTAATGTCAAAATCAGAGAAGCATCCAACTAAGGAAGAGAACTAAGGGCAGTCTTCCTAATGAACATAGACATGAGAATTCTCAATAAGATGCTGCCAAACAGAATCTAGCAAATCATCAAGAAGGTTATACACCATGACCAAGTAGGATCCATTTCTGAAGCACAGTTGGTTCAACATCTGTAAATCAATAAATGTAATACATGATATTAATAGAATCAAGGACAAAAACTATATGTTCATCTTGACAGGTGCAGATAAGGCTTTCAGCAAAGTCCAACACCCATTTGTGATAAAATTGTACAGAAAATTGGAATATACAGTCTTTATCTCAATTTGTTAAAAGCCATCTAAGACAAACCACCAAAATCAGATAAAAACTGAAAGCATTCACTGTAAAATCAGGAATAATGCAAGGATGTCCACTGTCACTGCTGTTATTCAGTATAAATCTGGAAACTAGCAAGAGCAATTAGATAAGAGAGATCTAAGGAATGATGATAGGAAACTAAATTAATTATCTTTACTGATGAATGACGACACTTTACATAGAAAACCCCCAAAATAGAGGTCCCATTCAACCCAGCTATTTTCCATCTGGATATTTTTTCCAGAAGAATTGAAAATATCATACAATAGCAATATACATGCACCCATATTTATAGCACTACAGTTTGTTATAGCTAAGTCTTAGAAACAACCCAAATTCCTATCAAGGGGAGGAATGGATAAAAAAGGCATGGCATTTTTACATAATGGAGTAATAGCCATAAAGAAAGATAAACTTGAAGCTTTTATAGATTAATGGATGCAACAAGAAAATATACTCATAAATGAAATAAATTAGACCCACATGTGTAAATATTATATTGTCTTCCTAGTGTAAGAATCTAAAAGAGGAAATAACCATAAAAGATGCAATAGATACTGTGAACAGCTGGGATGAGGAAAAGGAGAAAAGAAAAAAGAGAAAACATACATATATGTGTACATAGAAAAACTTGGGTAATGTTTAATTTTCTTCTTTTTTAAAGAGAGTATCAATTAGAATTAAAACAAAAAAAATTACCAGTGATACAGAATTTCCCTTAACAAGGTAATACGAATTTCATAGTATTTGTTGTAATACATAGCACTGTACTCCAAAAAGTTATATTTATTACCAGACATATGCATGTCAAATTGGAAGAAGAAAAAAAAGAAATGAAGATTAAAAAGTATAGTATAAAGGAGACAAAACAAGTTATTATCTGCTTCTTTCCACAGATGTGCAGAAATGCACAGTGCAGTTGTCCAAACCATCCTGCTTACACACATGGACAATTCTCTTTCCCCCACTCCCTCTCCTGTCCTCCTCTACTCTATTTCTTTTTTTATTTTCCCCAGATTGGGGATTGAACTCAGGCTCTTGCGCTTGCCAGGAAAGCACTTATTCTACTGAGCTTCCTCGCCAGCCCTCTATTTCCTTTTGAATAAGTTCATTTCCTTCTCTCAGTGTCTATTGTATCCTTTGGATTCCATGTTTCTCTTTCAGGTTCTCACACTAAGGAGACAACACTGTGTTTACACATGTGGGTCTGATTTATTTCACTTAAGATTATGTTCTCTAGTTGCATCTGTTTACCAACAAAAGATTCAAATTTATCCTGTTCTATTAATTTTTTGACAGTTATTTAAGCCCTTTATTAACAGGTGCTTGTAGTTAGTTGACTTTTTTTTGAAAAAGTCAAGTTGTAAACTTTTATTACAAATTAAAAATGAAGTTCTTAAAAATCTCAACTTGACTTGACCAGATATGAAACAATTTAAAAACCTTTTAATTGAGCTGTATTGAGAAAAACCAGGCTTGAAAGAAAAATTAAAAAAAAATTGTCATTACCAAAAAAACATCTTTGGGTAAAAATAATAAAAACCCCACACTCATAGATAATGCAGATAGTTCTAATTATGTGGTCAATGGGCAAAAAGCAAGCACTTAAGGTCTTCAGTTCCAATCTTTTGTTCATTTCTTTTTTTAAAAAAAATTTATTTATTATTTTTATTTTTGTTTCAGAACCTTTGTTTGTTTATTCACTCATTTTTATGGCCGGCTCAGCCTGCCCCGAGGTCAGGGCTGGTGCAGCATGTGGTGCCGGGGATCGAACCGCAGTCCATGAAGCTGCCCAAGCTTCCCCAAGCAGGCGCTTTAGACCACTGAACCATCCCGCCGGGCCCTTGTTCATTTCTTATTAGTGGAATTTCCTACTTGTTTCTTTCTTGCTGGATTACTAAACTGGATGATGGTAGAGGGGTTAAGCTGACATTTACTCAGCCTCTGCCTGCTTAAGCTTGGGAGCCCATGAATTCTCAGGTGGATCCGCTACTTTTGTCTCTTGCCATTTTGTGCTTTAGGATTTTTCTGGGCATCTGTGTCAGTAATTGAAGTTGCAACGGTACTGAGCACATGGAGGTGGCTGCTGACCTTGGGTCTCATCTTGATTTTCCTTCTTCATTGCTGTCTTCTGTAGCTGTCTTTGGTAAGGAGGGCCCCTGCAAAGTCGTGGCGTATAACCTCGATACCTATTCTGCCTCCCTCATCTACTTTGTCCTCCTGCACCCTGGTTGTCAGCGCCCTCCATCACTTCTTGCACAGGAGGGTTGGAATACTGTGGTCAATGCCCATAGGGTCTCTGCATGTAGTAAAGTGGGAAACTTCACCTGTGCTGGGCCAGTGTTGTTGGGCCTGGCCTTTAGGAGCACTCTCTGATCCCTCATTCTTTTTCCCACTCTCACTGTTCTGGTAATTCTGCTGATAATTGCGTGGAGGACCCCTACGACATGGGTAGTGTCTATAATGGTTACAGTCTGCTAGTCTGCCAGAGAGAGCTGGCACTCTGCTGGGACCTGGAACCTTTGCTGCCTCCGCACCATTTTTTTCCTTCAACAGCATCAAACTCCACAGTCTCTCCTCCTACACTGCAAAGGTCCTTCCCGAGGTTATTCTTCTTTATGGCAGTCTGGTATATAAATGCATCTTCCTTGGTGTCATTCCTGTTGATGAAGCCATATCCATTTCTTACACTGAACCATTTTACTGTTCCCCAAATCTTCGTTGTGATGACTTTTTCATCCCTGCTGGAAGGCGTGTGCTGATGTGAGGCTGCTGGGGCCACCACTCTCCCTGTGCTGCTTCCTGGGTGCCAGGCTTGGTGTCAGCAGCCTTGAGGGTGGGGGTGGCGGGGCTAGGGGAGGTGGGTGGCTGCTGGGTCTTGGCCTCCCTGCTCATGGTTGTGGTGATGGTGACTGGGGCCAGCTGTGGCAGCTGCGGCTCCTCCTGGGCTGTGATGGTAACTAGGCCAGTGGCAGCAGTGGGGTTGCTCAGGGTTCTCCAGGGTCTGCTCTCCCTATCCTGTTTTATAGCTGAATAATACTCTATTGTGTAAAAATGTCACATCTTCTTTATCCTTTGTTCAGTTGATGGGGATATTAGTTGTTTCCAGGATTTAGCTATGACAAATTGTGCTGCTATACACATGTAAGCACATATATCACTGCGGTCTGAGGCTTTCAGTTCTTCTGGAAAAATATCCAGGAGGGGAATAGCTGGCTTGAATGGAATCTCCAATCCTAGTTTTTGAAGGAATCTCCCTGCTGATTTCCATAGTGGTTGTACCAGTCTGTACTCCCAACAGTGCAGAAGGTTCCTTTTTTTCTACAACACCTCCAGCATTTGTTATTGGCTCACTTCTTGGTGTTAGCCATTCTTTCTGGGGTAAGGTGGAATCTGTGTTGTTTTAATTTGCATTTCTTGAATAACCAATGATGTCAAACATTTTAAATATACTTACTTACCATTTGTATTTTAAAAAAGTTCTTACATATTCTAGATAGAAGGTCTTTGTAAAAGGGACAGACAGCTAGAATTTTTTTTCCGTTTGTGGGTTTTCTTTTTATTCTGGTGATTTGCTTTGAAGTACAGAAACTTTTCAAAAAGATGAGATCCCAGTTGTTGATTCTTTGAAGTATTTCCTGTGCAGTCTGACTTGTTCGTGAGCTCTCTACCTACCCTTATGTCTTTAAGAATTCTACCTATATTTTCCTCTAGAAAATTTAGTGTTTCTGTTTTAAATCTTTGATACATTTTGACTGTAGCTTTGTGCATGGTGGTAAGCATAGGTATAGTTCGAGCCTTTGGCATGTGGAAAGCCCGTTTTTCAGCACCATGTAGTAAAGAGGCTATCTTTCTTCCAGAGAGCATGTTTGACTCCTTCCAAGATGGAGCTGAATATGTTTCCAGTTGTGTGTGCATCTTCTAATACATTCCATTGATTGCTAGATCTGTCTCTGTGGCAGTACCATCCTGATTTTATCACAGTATCTTTGCAGTATAATATCAGGTTAGGGATTGTGATGCCTCCTGCCTTTCTGTTTTTTCCCAGAATTGCTTTTGATATTCTGAGTCTCTTACTTTTTTTTTTTTTTTTTTTTTTTTTTTTGCAGTGCCAGGGATCAAACTCATGACTTTATTCTTGCCAGGCAGGCACTTATGCCATTGAGCTATCTCCCAGGCCCCTTGAGTCTCTGCTGATTACAAATAAATTTGAGGAAAGTTTTCTCTAGCTGTGTGAGACATACTAATTGTACTTTAATTGGGATTGCATTGTGTCTTACTTCCTCTTCTTTCATTGCCGGGAGAAATACCTGACATCCAAAATGAAGGAAGGAAAGGTTTATTTAGCTCACAGTTACTGGAGGTTTCAGTCCATACTCAGCCTGCTCCAAGGCAGTTCATGGCGCCAGACAATTGCAACAGAGGCAACAGAGAGAGAGAGAGAGAGAGAGAGAGAGAGAGAGAGAGAGAGAGAGAGAGAGACAGACAGACAGACAGACAGACAGACAGACAGAGACAGACAGAGAGACAGAGAGAGACAGAGAAAGACAGAGAGAGACAGAGAGAGAGAGTCTGCAGAGTCTCTTATAATACGTTCAGGCTGGGGAAGGTACACACATCCATAATCCCAGAAATACTAAAACATATAATCTGAGTGTATCATGAGTTAGTCTCAAATTCTAGAAGTCCCTGCTCCATGACTTCATGAAGCTTTGGGGGGACAACTAGATGCAAACCATAACATATTAGATCTGTATAAGAATTGTGGGAGTGTGGCCATTTTCACAGTGTTGGTTCTTCCTATCCAGAAGCATGGAATATTTTCCTGCTTTCTCAAATTCTCTTGAATCTCTTCTCAGAATGCCTCAATTTTCATGAAATCTTTTATATCCTTTGTAAGACTGGTTCCTAAGTATTTCATTTTGTTTAGATGGTGTTGTGAAAGCTGTGGTTTCCCTAATTTCTATCTCAGTGCATTCATTGTGTAAAAACATGCTCAATTTGGGGTGTTGATTTTGTATCATGCTACACTGCTGAATTTGGTGATTAAATATGCAAGACTTTTTGTGGAGTTTTTGGGGTCTTCGATGTAGAGTATGATGTTATCTGCAAATAATGATAATTTCATATTTTTCCTTTCCAATTCTTATTTCTTTTATTTTTCTCTTGTCTTATTGCTCTGGCTACTGTTTCCAGAACTATACTGTAAGAAGTGGAGACAATGGGAATCCTTGCTTTGTTTCTGATTTTAAAGTGAAGGCCTTCAGTTTTTTTCCATTTAGTATGATGTTGTCTGTTGATTTCTCATAGATGGCTTTTATCAAATTGAGATATAGATGATCTATTCCAGTTTTCTGTAGGGCTTTTATCATGAATGAGTGTTGGACTTTGTCAAAAGCTTTTTATGCATATATTGACATGATCATGTGGGTTTTGTTCTTGGTTTTATTGTTGTGATGTGTTACATTTATGGATTTGCATGTATTGAACCATCCTTGCATTCTTGTAATGCATCCCACTTGATCGTAATGTATAATCTTGATTACTTGCTGCATTGTTTGCTAGCATTTTATTGAGGATTTTTGCATCTATATTCATTAGAGAGATTGACTTCTCCTTCATTTTTAGTTGGATGGTTCTCTGCTTTTGGAATTGGAGGAATACTTGCCTCCAGCAGTGAGTAGGGGACAATTGCTTCCCTTTTGATTTCATTGAAGAGTTTGAGAAAAGTTGACCCTAAATCCTTAAATTTCTCGTCAAATTCTGCTGTGAATCCCTTGGGACCTGGGCCTTTCTTTCTTGGTAGTTTTTTTTTTTTTAAAGAATTTTTAAATTTATTATTATTATTATTATTATTATTATTATTATTATTTGTTTCAGAACTTTTGTTTGTTTATTTATTTTTATGGCTGGCGGCCCGGCAGGATGGCTCAGTGGTCTAAAGCACCTGCTTGGGGAAGCTTAGGCGGCTGCAGGGACCACGGTTCCATCCCCGGCACCACATGCTGTGACAGCCCTGCCCTCAGGGCAGGGTGAGCCGGCCATAAAAATAAATAAATAAACAAACAAACAAGTTCTGATACAAGAAAAAAATTAATTAAAAAAAATTTTTATAGCCGGCTCAGCCTGCCCTGAGGGCAGGGCTGGTGCAGCAGGTGATGCTGGGGATTGAACCGCGGTCCTTGACTAAGCTTTCCTAAGCAGGTGCTTTAGATCACTGAGCCATCCTGCCAGGCCCCAGTTTTTTTTTTTTTTAAATTACATTTTCAAATTCATTTCTCATTATTGAGTTATTCAAGGTTTGTATATCTTCTTGATTCAGCTTTGGCATTTCATATGTATCTAGGAAACTGTTTCCTCTGTGTTTTACATCCTGTGAGACTAAAGATTTTGGGTGTAAGTATTGATGATCTTCTGAATTTCTCTAGGGTTTGTAGTTATTTCACCCTTTTTATTTTTCATTATATAAATTTGGATTTTTCTTTCTTTTTTTTGATTAGGTTGGCTAGTAGTTTATTAGTTTTATTTATTCTTTCAAAGAACCAACTCTTTGATTCACTTAATCTTTGTATAGTTTCCTTTATCTCCAGTGCATTAATTTCTGTTCTAATCTTTATAATTTCCTGCCTTCTTTGGGCTTGACTTGCTCTTCTTTTTCTAGGAGCTTGAGGTGTAACATAAGGTCACTTATTTTGGCTTGTTCTATTTTCCTAATATGCAAATTTATCATTATAAATTTTCCTCTTAAGACAGCTTTCATTGCATCCCACAGGGTTTTTGTCAGTTGTACCTGCATTTCCATTGGATTGTAAATATTTTTAAATTTATTCTTTAATTTCATCTATAACCCATTAATTATTTAGGAGGTCATTATTTAATTTCCATGTGTTTATGATGTTTTTTATAGTTTCTTTTGTCAATAATTTCACAGTTTTGGTGTACTGTGGTCAGATAGTGTGCATGGGATAATTTCAATTCCTTTGCATTTACTTAAGAGTACTCTATGTTGAGGCAGGAGGATTGATGTGAGTTTGAGACCAGCCTGGGTTACAAAAGTGAGCTCAAGGCCAGCCTGAACTGCATAGCGAAACCCTGTCTCAAAAAGACAAAAAAGAAAGTACTCTGTGTGCTAGTATACAGTCTGTTTTGGAGAATGTCCTGCATGTAGCTGAGAGGAAGGTGTATTCTCTTGTTGCTAGGTGAAACTCTCTGTACAGGTCTACCAAGTCAATTTCTCAGAAAATTGGTGTAATTGTTATTTTTTTCTTATGTTTTCCCTACTTGGTCTATCTCTTCGTGATAGTAGCATGTTAAAGTATGTTAAAGTACCCCAGTTCTATTGTATTATTGTTCATTTTTTTATGTCTATTAAAACTCAACTTATGCAGGTACATGCTCCTATGTTGGGTGCATATATATTTATAATTATGATCTCTTTCTCTTACAGTTTTCCCTTAACAAGTATATAGTGACTTTCTTTACCTCTTTCAATGAGTTTTGGGTAGATGATATTGTCACCAACCAGGATAGCTACTCCTTTTTTTATTTTTCTGATTTCCTGTGGCATGGAGGATTGCTTTCCATTTGTTGACTTTTAATCTGTGAATTTCCTTTTGAGTTAAATGTATTTCTTGTATATAGCATATTGTTGGGTTTTGTTTCTTTCTTTTTTTTTTTTTTTGTCTTTTTGAGGCAGGGTCTCGCTATGCAGTTGAGGCTTGCCTTGAGCTCACTTTTGTAGCCCAGGCTGGTCTCGAACTCGCACCGATCCTCCTGCCTCAGCCTCCCGAGTGCTGGGATTACAGGTGTGCGCCACCACGCCCGGCTTGGGTTTTGTTTCTTAATCCACTTTTCTAGGCTGCTTCTTTTGATTGGTGAATTAAGGCCATTTGTATTGATGGTTATAACCCATACATATTGACTTACCTTTGTGAGGTTATTTTCCTGCTATAGGTTCTTTACTTTTCCAGTCTTTTTAACTACTTACTCTGTTCAATGATTCCTTTCTGTTGTTCTTGAAGGTGTGATCACTTTTGCTTCTTTCTAGGATATCTGTCAGTAGTCTTTGTAGGGTTGGTTTGGTGGTCATAAATTTCTTCAATTGTTGTTTGTCATGGAAGGATCTTATTTCATCATTAAATTAGTTTTTCAGGGTACAATCTGGGTTGGAAGTTTTTTTCTTTCAGGACCTGAAATACTTCATTCCAAGCTTTTCTTGATTTGATGGCTTGTGTTGAAAAATCTACAGTGATTCTGATGGGCTTTGCACTGTAGGTGAACTATTTCTTTTATCTAGCAGTTTCTTTTCTTTTTAAAAAATATATATGTAGTACAGAGTCTACAGGGTCTCTCTACACAGATCGGACTCATAGTGATCTTACTATTTTCAGCCTCCCAAGCACTGGGATTGGAGGTGCAGGCCACCACGCCCAGTCTCAATTGCTGTTTCAGTGCACCCCAGAGGTGGGGCTGGGATGGCATGCTAGGGATCAAACCCCAGTCCCTATGTCTGCTTAAGCAGGCACGTTAATGCACTGAGCTATCTGGCTGGCCCTTTAGAAGCTTTTACTATTTGATTTTTTTGCTGAATTTCTGAGATCTTCATTGTTATGTGTCTAGGTATAGATTTATTTTGATTATGGCTTTTTGGAGTTCTATATGCCTTGCTTATGTGTATGTCAGGTTCTTTTCTCATGTTTGGAAAATTTTCTGCAAGTATTATTATTTTTTTAGGCTATGTGAACTTTTATTTATTTATTGAAAATTAAAAGAACTGCTTTTTTTTTTTTTTTCAAAAACATGCTGGTAGTACATTCTCAATAATTGATACAATGCATACTGTTGTCCTCATAGTTGTTATATTGAGCACAGGGTTTAGACATAATTTTTCTAATCAACGTTGGTACAAAAAATTTCTTCTCATTGAACTAAGAGAAAGCAGTTGTATACATAATCGAGTATTCCATAATTGCAATGGATTACTGGCAGAACTGGCAATGTCAGAAGTTGTTGATTTAAGCTTTTTACAGCTCAATATATTAATCTAGCTTTATGTTTTATGCCTCATTGTTAAACTGAGTGGATAGTTAAGGGCAAGTAAACTGCCTAACAAAACATGCAACTTTTGTATCTCCCAAGGTCAGCCAAATCCCCTCAGGATTTACTTTGGAACCATGTACAGTGCTTTGTAGAACTGTTGTCAATGTCAATTGTCTGGATGAGTCACAGCTATTGCTTGGCCAGTTTGCTCTCTGTGAGAGCCTGAGAGAATGTTTCCTCTCTAGGTGATTCTCCTTAAGCACGCTGCACATCATCTATCCCTTTCCTCTGTGGTCCCATAATCTCCCTGAACAGAAAACGTGGGAAACCACCGAGTTACAGGTTGTTATAGCACAGGTTTTCTTATGTCTTGAGGCCTCACTGAATATTGGCAGTCCTTGTAGCCCTTCCTTTTTGCTAATTTTTGGTCTGTAAACCTACATTCTTAAACTTCCACAAGAGAAGCTTCATGATACTATTACTCTATAACATAGGTACTTGAGCTTAAACATCACTGTCTTTCTGAATATCAAACATCTTACACTTAACTTAGAATCTGTATTTTCCATGTCACTGATATTCTAATAAATCCGTATACAATGTGATAAAAACAGCTACACATTTTTACACAGACATTTAGAAATCTAAGCATATATATAAAATTGTAGCCCGTTGAACCCACAGATTTCTCCTCATTTAATATCTTTTTTGTTTTCTTGTAAACCAATCATTTACTTGAGAGAGAGTATAGCAGAAACTGAAATTACATTAGAAGCAGCACAAATCTAAAAGGCAAGAATAACAGGCAAACTATTCATAATTTTAGTGTTACCTTCTGTTATCCTCAGTGTGAAAAATATTTTGGTAGTTCTTAGGATCATTATCTAGCTTCTTGTATATAAGTGCATGGTTTTGCTCCTGCCATGTTTCCTATTTTTTTCTGTTTGAAGTCATTTCATTGTTTAATGCTTAAGTCCTTGGTTTCCATTCAGCTGTGTTATGCCTCTCCATTTTTATTTCTTCTTTTGTTTCCTTACACTAGGGAGACTATATGATATTTACACAGGTAGGTCTGGTTTATTTGACTTAAGAGTATATGTTCAAAATACATCCACTTATATATGAATTCTAGTTTATCATTCTTTATAGCTGAGTAATATTTATTTTTTCTTTTTTTGTAAAAATAGCGGAAAGATAGAAAAAACAGTAACAACTAAGAGTCCATGTAGTACAGAATTTCAAAACAAGAAAAATTTAACAATGGTTGCATTACATATTTTCATCATCAAGTCAGCTTAGATCAAGAGACATAAGTATGTAAGACTAATCAAACAAATAAACACGAACACTTTCTTTTTTTTTTTTTTTGTGGGACCAGGGTTCGAACTCACGACCTTGCACTTGCCCAGCAGGCACTTGTGCCTCGGAGCTATCTCCCCAGCCCCTAAACATGAACACTTTCAATAAACATTAATTTTTTTCTCTTCCAAATGAATTTTGTATTTCATCACTTCTAAAAACAATTATAGGGGTTGAGGATGCAGAAAACACAAGGTCCTGAGATTGATTCCTGTCACCATCCAAACCTTCTTTCTTTCTTTCTTTCTTTCTTTCTTTCTTTCTTTCTTTCTCTCTCTCTCTCTCTTTCTCTCTCTCTCTCTTTCTTCTTTTCAGTACTTACACTAGGGAGACTATGATATTTGCATAAGTAGAAGGTCTGGTTTATTTCATTTATGAGTATACGTTCAAGATACATCCATTTACATATGAAGTTTTCTAGTTTATCATTCCTTATGGCCAAGTAATATTTCATTGTATAAAAATTCCACATCTTTTTCAACCATTCTTCAGGTGATAGGTATTTTGGTTGTTTCCAAGATTTGGGTATCACAAATTGTGCTGCTATGAACATAGGTGCACAGATATCACTATGATATGATGTTTTCAGTTCTTCTGGGAAAATTCCTAGTAGGAAGATAGCTGGACTGAATGGAATTTCTGGCTCTAGTTTTTTAAAAAGAATTATTTATTTATTTATGTATTTATTTATTGTTTCAGAATTTTTGTTTATTTATTTATTTTTATGGCCGGCTCAGCCTGCCCCGAGGGCAGGGCTGGTGCAGCATGTGGTGCCCGGGATCAAACCGCGGTCCCTGCAGCCGCCTAAGCTTTCCTAAGCAGGCGCTTTAGACCACTGAGCCATCCTGCCGGGCCCCTGGCTCTAGTTTTTTAAGGAGCCTCCACACAGCTTTCCATAATGGTTGCACCGGTCTGCATTCCCATCAGCATTTCCCACACGACCTCTCCAACATTTGTTGGTTGATTTCTTTATGATAGCCATTCTTCCTGGGGTGAGATGGTATCAAGTGTGACTTTCATTTGCATTTCCTGAATGGCTAGTGAAGTGGAACATTTTTTCATGTATTTATAGGCTTGTTGAATTTCTCTCTGAGAAGTGTGTGTACATCTCAGATGCTCATTTCTGGATTGGGTCTTTGAATTAGGAGACCCTAATTTTTTTTTTTTAGTTCTTTATAGGTTCTAGATAGAATACCTTTGTCTATATACTTAGTAGTGAAAATTTTTTTGAAATTTGTGGGTTGTCTTTTTACTCTGTTGGTAATTTCTTTTGACGTGCAAAAATTCAGCTGGAGTAGGTTCCAGTTGTTGATTCTTTCAAGTGTTAAATGTGTATTTTGATTTTCTTCCATCAACTCTTTGCCTACCACAATGTCTTCAAGATTTCCTCTCACTTTCTCTTCCAGGAGACTCAGTGTTTCTCTTTTAATATTTAGATCTTTAATTCATTTTTAACTTTAGCTAAGTGTATGGTGGTAGACCTGGATCAAGCTTTAGTATTTGGCAGGTAGAGAGCCAGTTTTTCTAGCAGTATTTTTTTTTTTTTTTTTGTCTTTTTGAGATAAAGTCTCGCTGTGCAGTTCAGGCTGGCCTTGAGCTCGCTTTTGTAGCCCAGGCTGGTCTCAAACTCACACTGATTCTACTGCCTCAGCCTCTTAAGTGCTGGGATTATAGGCGTGCACCATCATGCCTGGCTAGTATTTGTTAAAGAGGCTATCTTTCTTCCAATAAACATGTTTGGCCCCTTTGTTGAAAATAAGGTGGCTGATTATGTTTGCATTAGCTTCTGCATCTTCTAATCTATTCCATCAATCCTCAGGTCTGTTTTTTTTTTTTTCCAATAACATGCTGATTTTATCATAGTAGTTCTGTAGTATAATTTAGGTCAGGAATTGTAATGTCTCCTGCCTTACCTTTGTTGCAAGATTGTCTTTGCAACTCTAGGTCTTTTCTGGTTCCAAAGAAATTTTAGGAATGATTTCTCCAGGTCTGTGGAGTATGTTGATGGTATTTTGATAGGGATTACATTAAATCTGTATAACAACTTAGGGAGTATGGTCATCTTCACAATGTTGATTCTTCCTAAGAGCAAGGAATATCTTTCCATTTTCTAAAATCCTCTAGGACCTCTTTTTAAAGAATATTGTAGGTTTTATTGAACAGATCTTTTACTTATTTAGTTAGGTTAATTCTGAATTATTTCATTTTCTTTGGTGCTATTATAAAAGGTATTGTTTGTCTAATTTCTCTCTCAGTGTGTTTGTCATCTGTGTAGAGGAATGCATTTAACTTTTTTGTGTTGACTTTGTATCCTGCTATGCTACTGAATTTGTATATTAATTCTAGTAGCTTCCCAGTGGAGTTTTTTGGGTCTCCCAAGTACATTATCATGTCACCTGCAAATAATGATAGTTTAACTTATTTAGCTATTCTTATTTGTTTTATTTCTCTCTCTTGTCTAATGGCTGTAGCTAATGATTCCAGAACTATGTTGAATAAGAGTGGTGGTACAGGACATCCTTGTCTTGTACAAGATCTGAGAGTAAAATACTTCAGCTTTTTTCCATTTAGAATTATGTTCGCCATTGGATTGTCAGAGTTGGCTCTTAGCAGATTGAGGTAGAGGCCCTGTATTCCAATTTTCTGTAGTTCTTTCAACATGAATTGATGTTGACCTTTTCAAATGCTGTTTTTGCATCAGTTGAGATGATCATATGATTTTTGGATTTGGCTGTATTGTTATAGTTTATTAAATGTATAGATTTGTGTATATTAAACCATCATTGCACCCCTGGGATGAATCCTACCTGGCCATGATGTATAATATTGTTTATGATTTGCTGTATTTTATTGATGAGGATTTTATTCAGGATTTTTGCATTTTGGCCTGTAGTTCCTTTTTTAGTTACATCTCTCTCTGGTTTTGGTATCAGGATAACACTTGCTTCTAGCAATGATTTTGGGAAGTTCCTTTTCAATTTCATTGAAGAATCTGAGGAATATTAGGATTATGTCTTCCATAAATTTCTTGTAGAATTCAGTGGTGAATCCATCAAGACCTGGGATTTTGTCAGCAGACTTTTTATTACGTTTTGTATTTCCTTGGCTGTTATTTGGTTATTGAGAGTTCTTATATCTTCTTGATTCAGTTTTGGTAGTTTGTACCTTTCTAGGAATCTGTCCATTTCATCTGTGTTTTCAATTCTGTGAGAGTAAAAATTCTCAACATAGCTGTTAATGATCCTCTGAATCTCTGCTTGATTTGTAATAATTTCACCCTTTTTCATTCCTTATTGTTTGAATTTGAGTCCTTTCTTTCCTCTTTTTGATGAGGTTAGCTAATGGCCTATCAATTTTATTTAATCTTTCAAAGAACTAGCTTTTTGATTCATTAATTTTTTGTATTGCTTTCTTTGTCTTGATTGAGTTAATTTCTGCTCTAATCTTTATAATTTCCTCCCGTCTTTGGACTTTGGGTTTTGTTTGCTCTTCCTTTTCTAGTCAGTCTAGGTGCTGTGTAAGAGTATTTTACTTGTTCCCATTCTGTTTTCTTAATGTGAGAGTTCAGAGCTATACATTTCCTTCTAAGAACTGCTTTCATTGCATCCCATAAATTCTGGAAGGTTGTGCTTGAATTTTCATTAAATTGTAAATATTGTTTAATTTCATCTGTAACCCACTGGTTGCTGAAAAGGATGTTGCTTAATTTCCACGTATTTCTGGGGTTCTTGTGATTTTTGTTGTTATTTATTTCCAATTTCATTGCACTGTGGTCAGATAATATGCATGGAATAATTTCTGTTTTCTTGCATATGTTTAAGCATGACCTGTTTACTAGTATGTGGTCTATTTTGGAAAATGTCCTGTGTACAGCTAAAAAATGTGTATTCAGAAGTGGTTGGATGGAACATTGTGTATGTCCACTAAGTCCAGTTTTTCCAAGATCTGGTTCAGTTCTGCTAATTCTCCACTAATTTTTTTTTTTGGCTTTTTGAGACAGGGTCTCACTATGCAGTTCAGGCTGGCCTTGAGCTCACTTTTGTAGCCCAGGCTGGTCTTGAACTCGTACTGATCCTCCTGCCTCAGCCTCCCGAGTGCTGGCATTACAGGCATGCACCACCACACCTGGCTTCTCCACTAATTTTTTGTCTGCTTGACTTATCGTTTTTTGGAGAAAGGGGTGTTAAGGTCTCCTTTTAAGATTGTGGTGTTGGATATTAGATTTTATTTTATTATTATTATTATTATTATTATTATTATTATTATTATTATTTGTCTTTTTGAGACAGGGTCTCGCTGTACAGTTCAGGCTGGCCTTGAGCTCAGTTTTGTAGCCCAGGCTGGTCTTGAACTCTCACCTATCCTCCTGCCTCAGCCTCCCGAGTGCTGGGATTACAGGCGTGCACCACCACGCCCGGCAGATATTAGATTTTAAATGTCCATTAAGATTTGTCTTAAATAACTTGGTGCTCACGTGTTGGGTGTGTACATATTTGTGTGTTACCTCTTTGTATTTTATTTTTCCCCTAACCAGTATGTAGTGGACTTCTTTTTTTTTTTTATTATTATTTTTCTTGTTTCAGAACCTTTGTTTGTTTATTCACTCATTTTTATGGCCGGCTCAGCCCACCCCGAGGGCAGGGCTGTCGCAGCATGTGGTGCCGGGGATCGAACAGCGGTCCCTGAAGCCACCCAGGCTTTCCCAAGCAGGCGCTTTAGATCACTGAGCCATCCCGCCGGGCCCCTGTAGTGGACTTCTTTATTTCATTTGATCAATCTTAGTTTGAAGTTTAAGCTGCCTACAAAGAGGATTGCTACCCCCGCTTTTTTTTTTTTTTTTGAGGTGCTAGGTCATGTGGTATTGTTATCCATTCTTTAGCTTTGAACCCATGAGTTTCTTTATGAGTTAAGTGTGTTTCTTGTATACAGCATATTGTTGGATTTTGCTTCCTTATCCACTCAACCAGTCTATTTGTTTTAATTGGAGAATCGAGGCTATTTACATTGATGGTTATAATTGAAATGTATTGACTTGTGATTGGCATGTCTTTTACTTGCTACTATTTACTCTCTTTTCTCCTGTTTAATTCATTGTCTTATTTGGTGGGTTCTTTCTGGTCTCATTTGTAGAGTTTGGTCCCACTCTAAAATATTTTTTAGTAGTCTGTGTAGGGTTGGCTCTGACATCATGAAATTCTTTAGCTGTTCCTTGTGGAAGTGTTTCACTTCTTCCTCATACTTGAAAAAGATTTTTGTGTGGTATAGCAGTCTGGGCTGCAATTTGTTTTCACAGAAGACTTGAAGCACTCTGTTCGATGTTCTTCTTGACTTCATGGCTTGTGGAGAGAAAGCTGCTGTTATTCTGATGGGTTTTCCTTTAAATGTGATCGATTTCTCTTCTCTAGTGGGTTTTAGTATAGCATTCTTCTGATTTTTGGAATCTTGATTATTATATGTCTGGGTGTGTTATTAGTTGGGTTGTTGTTATTTGGAGTACTGTATGGTTCAGTTACCTGAATGTATGATTGTTTTCTTATATTTGGGAAGTTTTCTGCTATTACTTCTGCCCATATTATTTTTGTATCATTTGTATCGACTCCTTTCTCATTGATTCCTGTTAATGTCATGTTGTTCGTTTTTGCTTCATCTTGCAGATGTTGAATTATTTTTTCCTGCATCCTGGTTGTTTTTAAGAGATCCTTCTTGTCTTAGTCACTTTTCACTCATTGCTGGGGCACATACCTGACACCCAAGATGAAGGAAGGAAAGGTTTATTTAGTTCACAGCTCATGGAGGTTTTAGTCCACATTTGGCTGTCCCAGTGCTGAGTGGAACAGGGCAGAGAGCATCCAGTTCATGGCGGTGGAACAGCAACAAAATGGTGGCAGAGGTAGCCAATCAAACAGGGCAGCAGAGAGCAACAGCTCTAGTCTGTCTCTCTTTTTATTACATGCAGGCTCTCTGCCTTAGGATATTCGCCCTAGACCACACCCATAGTCTCAGCCATACTCAGACCAATAATCCCATCAGTACTAAAACACAATAATCCCAGAGATCATGGATCAAGTCTCAGTCTATAGAAGTCCCTGCCCAATGACTACATGAGGCTCTGGCGTGGGGGACAACTAGACATAAACCATAATACTTCCTTACCTTTTCACTAGCTGCAACTATGTCTTCAAGATCTGAAACTATCTTCACTTTTGTTCAAGCAGTGTTGCCAGCTTCTCATTGAGATTTTATTTTCTTATACATCTGTTTGAAACTGTTTCATGTGATATATTTCTTTCCT
>PVJA010006488.1:55214-73105 GCA_004027025.1 Myocastor coypus
TTTTTTTTTTTTTTTTTTTTTTTTTTTTTTTTTTTTTTTTTTTTTTTTTTTTTTTTTTTTTTTTTTTTTTTTTTTTTTTTTTTTTTTTTTTTTTTTTTTTTTTTTTTTTTTTTTTTTTTTTTTTTTTTTTTTTTTTTTTTTTTTTTTTTTTTTTTTTTTTTTTTTTTTTTTACTTCAGACTCTAGTAATTCAAAGATTTATTTTTATTTTTTTACTTCAGAGGTTATCTTCAATCCAAATTCCTCTACGTTTCTGCATTTTTTGTTTATTTATTTATTTTTTGTCTTTTTGAGACAGGGTCTCGCTATGCAGTTCAGGCTGGCCTTGAGCTCACTTTGGTAGCCCAGGCTGGTCTCAAACTCACACTGATCCTCCTGCCTCGGCCTCCCCTCCCTGAGTGCTGGGATTACAGGTGTGCGCCACCACTCCCAGCTGTTTGTTTACTTTAGATGTTACTATTCAGAGATTTTGGTGGCATGATTCCCACTTTCTTCTATGGTAATGTCTCCTGTATTTGTTCCAGGTGAGCTCGAGACCTCAGATTGCATTTTGCTCCTTGTGTGTATCATTCTGTATAGCAGTGATCTCTGACCTTTCGTGCAGAACTTTGGTGAAGTTATGCTGTTAGTGCCTACTGATATTTGGGTCTCGATCTACCAAGTTTGGTCTTTTCCTAGTGTGCCTGGCTGGGTCTGGCTGCTGTGCTCAGTTTCTTCCTGCTGCAGTTTTTGGAGGTGTGCCTGCTGTGCTCCTCTGGCAAGATGCTCAGCTGCTGAGTTAGCTGGTAGAGTCTGACTGCCAGCCTCTCTGCAGGGAATTTTGCTGCGGGGCTCCACAGCAGATGCTGAGCTGGGTACTGTGTGAGGTACAAGTTCTGGTGGTTCAAGGGTGTAGGCCTAGTGTTCCTGCCTTGGTGCCCACCAGCCATGAGCTGTGTGCAGGGGGTGGAGTTCCAGTGATAGTGAGGGGGGCAGGCCGAGATGTCCTATCTGTGTGTCTGCCAATCAGTTGGGGCAGCTGCACACCCACCGGTCACTCTGTTGGTCAATTGGGGCTGCTGTGCACAAGGGCTGAGTTCCAGTGGAAGTGTAGGGGGCCACAGGGTGAGAGGTCCCACTTGTGCACCTGCTGGCTGGTCTGTCTGTCTGTCAGGGCTCTCTGCTAGTACTTCTGCAAATAGTCTTTTGTTGTTTGTGCTATCTCCTGCTACTTCACTGACACTCATTATTCTTATATTATTTTTCTTTGCATTGTATCATAGATGTTGAATTGTTATTTCCTACTCCTTGTTAGTTTTTTTTTTTGTCATTTTGAGACAGGGTCTCGCTACGCAGTTCAGGCTGGTCTTGAGCTCACTTTTGTAGCCCAGGATGGTCTTGCACTTGCACCAATCCTCCTGCCTCAGCCTCCTAAGTGCTGGGATTACAGGCATGTGCCACCAAGCCTGGCTTATCTTTGTTAGTTTTAAGAGAGCTTTCCCTTCACACTCATTAGCTGTACCACTGTCTTCCAGGGAAAGTCCTCCATTTCATTCAAGTGATTTTACCAGCTTTCAATGGAGTTCTTAATTTCCTGGATATCCATTTGAGTCTGTTGAGATTTGGGGTGTGTAACTTCCAAGTTCTTGTGTTTCTTTGTCTCTTGGATTTATTCTGTATTGGCTAGAGGATTCAGAGTTTTCTCCTTCATTTTGGCATTTTTTTAAGCTCCCAGTAATCATCCAGACACAGTCCTGCAGGCTGCCCAGAACCTGGCAAAATTCTTAAATGGCTCCTGGAAAGCTCTGCATCTGCTCATGATGGGCCTACCAACTTCAGCTCTCCTGTGTCCTATAGGCCACGTAGGATCCTCTTAAGTTCTTAAAGTTTTGGTCTGGCATCAGTGGAAGCTCCCTGCCTACATGCTGAGGGCTAAGGAAGAGTCCTGCAGGCTGTCCAGAGTTCACCAAAGTTTGTCTTGCCCATTTTTTTTTTTTTTTTTTATTCTGGTGTATGTGAAATCAGAACAACACAACCACGGGAAAAAAAAAATCTCAGCCCAGGAATGGAAATTGATACTTCAGTGCTCTGGATATGCAATGCGCTTCACACCACAGTGCGTTTCAGCATTTGCCAAGTTTCATAAAAAATGCATTTTGTAATCATCCATTCACAAAAACTAAAAAACACACTTTCAACTGTTGCTGAAAGTCTTTGAGCTTTAGCTGTTTAATTATGAAAACAAATCAGTACAGGCATCCCTTGGCATGTCCCTACTCCACCCCGCCCCTGGCAGGTCTCTGTGTGGCCGCTGCCACCCTCTGGATGATGCCTCTTAGGAAGGCTGCATCTTAAGCCTGCTCATCTGACCTCTGCTTTGCGGACAGTGACTGCTAGGGTCTGTTACTGCATTGACATTAGGAATCCACAACTTCTTTTTTGCCTTTGCTATTAAATTATATTTCAGTGCAGATGCTAATCAGTTTTTAGGAAGCTCCAGAAGAAAGAAACATATGTTAACAACTTATCTGATGTCTGTAAATAAATAAGAGCAGCACAAAACCTTACTGGTGCGTGTGTACACGCACGCACACATACCATGCACACACACATGCACATGCACACACACATGCACACACAAACACACACACACTGTGAAGTGTCAAAGATGTGCTGTATAAAAGTAAACCCTAACAGGTGATGGGACAGAGCCCATCTGCTCAGGTAGAAATGTGACAACGTGGAACCAACAGCCTTTGAGGCACCTTCTGCGCCACCTGTTGGGAAAAAGGAGACAAACTGAAAGACTCAAAGCAAACCACAGAACCACAGGCAGTTCAACTCACTGCTGGTGAGACCATTGGTGAGTCTGTCTGGGGGCAGCGGGCCTCTCCGCCATTCCTCAGGTCACAGACAACGCAACTGACTGCACGGATTAGATGCTTTCTAAAAGGAGGAGTTGGTTAAAAAGAACTTAAAATGTTGAGGCTTTGTCAAGCTGGCGCCTCCTTGCTTGGCCCTGCCACAGTGTCATGAGAGCTTGAGCTGATGCAAAGGTATGAAAGCAAAAGACAGACTGACTTCCTGGGGTCACCAAGACACATGGGTATGGGTGACGAGAACAGCCAGATTGGGGTCACTGGAGAAGTAACCTAGCCAGCTTACCCAGGGCATACAGAACTTCCCAGCACATCCTGTCAGACACGGGCATGTCTTGCCCATTTTTAAAACCTAATGTGCATGGTTACATCTGGAAATTATAATGATAATATTAAATAATTAATAATAATCTGAAGACAATGATATATAATACAACAACAATAACAACAACAAAGGAACACCTTCACTGAAGACTGAAGCACTCTGCAAAAGGAGACTGAAAGGATCTCAGAAAATGAAATGATATCCCTTGCAGTCTTGGGCAGGAAGAACCAATAGAGTGAAGATTTCCATGCTTCCACATTGTTATACAGATTTAATAGAATTTCAATAAAAATTCCAACAGCATATCTCACAGAGTTAGAGAAAATAATCCTAAAATTCATCTGGAACTAGAAGAGACCTAGAATAGCATATCTATTCTGGGTAACAAACTCAAGGCAGGGAACATTATAAACCCAGACTTGAAATTATATGACAAAGATCCTATGATAAAAGCAGCATGATACGAGAAAAACAAAATGAGCAGCAACAACAAAAAGCACCGCACACTCACATCCGTGGATCAGTGGAACAGATTAGAAGATGGAGAAACAACTCTAGACATACTTAGCTGCTTTACCTTTTTTTAAAGAGGGGTGGTATCAGGGATCGAATGCAGGACCTTACGCTTGCAGGCAAGCACTTATTTCCTGGACTATCTCCCTGGTTAGCCACTTTATCTTTGACAAGATTCTAAACACATTTACTGGAAGACAGCTTCTATCATAAATGGAAAACCAGCTTTGCACATGCCAAAGATTAAAATTGGACCAATGTGTTTTAAATGCACTTAACTAAAGTAGAAATGGTTCAAAAATATTTTTTTCTTTTTTTTTTTTCCAGTATGGGGACTGAACTCAGAACCTTGTACTTGCCAGGAAGGCACTTACACTGCTGATCTATATCCCAGGTCCTAAAAATCTAAATATTCAAGTAGAAACATTAAATCTGCTAGAAGGTAGAATAGGTAGAACTATTGAAGAAATTAGTGTAGGCCAAGACTTTAGGAACAAAAACCTGAATCAACACAAACTATCAGATTCAACAATTGGGATCATCTTGGGCTGGGGAGATAGCTCAGGGGCACAAGTGCCCGTTTGGCAAGTGTAAGGTCCTGAGTTTGATCGCCAGTTCTGCAAAACCACCACCGCCACCAGCACCACCACCAGCACCACCACCACCACCACCACCACCAACAACAAAACTGGAATCATCTTATTAAAAAGACTTTTTAAGGCAAAAGAAGCCACCACCAAAGTAAAGAGACTATCCCGTGTTGGGAAAGCTTGCTAGCTGTTTCTCAGCACAGAATTTTATCAAGAAAGTAAAGAAAAAGATCAGAACACCTAAATTCAAGCATCCAACCGAAAACGGACATCTGAGATGAATGCATACTTCTCACATGATGAAATATGAACAGCAAATAATTATATGAAAAGTGTTCAGAATGTATGGTCATTTGAGAGATGCAAATTAAAACAACACTCAGGTTCCACTGCATCTGCAAAGAATGGCTATTATCAAGAAATCAACCAATGACAAATGCTGGTGAGGTCGTTAGGGGAAAACGGACTGTTCCTGACGATAGGACATATGATAGGCCACAGAACAAGTTTGAGCAAATGTAAAATGAAATTTTATCAGGTATCTCTTCTGAGTATTGAAGTTAGTAATCAGTAAGATTAGAAAAACTACATAAATATATGATAGTTAAACATTCTGTAGAATAACCAATAGATTAGAGAGGGAATAGGGCCATTCTTTTTTCGTTTTGATTTTAAGGGAAGGGTCTCCAGGGTACTCAGGGTGTCACTACTAGATCAGGCTTGTAGCAATCCTCCTGTTTACAGCCTCCAAAGACCTGGGATTACAGGCCACCACGCCACTCTCCATTGCTGTCCCAGCCCATCCTGGAGACAGGGCTGGCATGACAGGCCTGGGGATTGAACCCCTGGCCTCTCAGGCACTTTAATCCACTGAGCTATTTGGCTGGCACTCAGAGGAAAAATTATTGTAATAAGTGCCAATATTAAGAAACTGAAGCTGGGTGTGATGAACCCCAGCACTTGGGAATCTGAAGAGTTGGATACCTGGGAGAGATACTGATATCTCATCTCAAAAACCAAAAGTACAAATAACAACATTAACAAAATAGAAAAGGCCCAATAGGTCCTATTATTAGACCCCAGTGACCTAAAAAATAAATAAACAGTCCAGAGTCGATGGAAGGAAATAACAAAAATCAGAGTGGGAACTCACTGGAACTTGGCTGAGTTGCTGCCATCTCTCCCACTGTTGCAGAAGCAGGTGCTCAGAGAAGAGCTAGGAGGACCTTGTGAACCTTGTCCCGCCCCTTTCCCCCAACCTCACCAGACCTGAGGTAGGCCACTTCTCCCACTGTTGTACAAGATGGCAGTCCCCGGACAGTTAAGGGGTCCTGCAGAGTCCTGCCCCGCACACCCTCATCCTTGGCAGAGGTCAGCTGAGCCTGACCTCTCCTCCCACGGTCATAAAAAGCAAGTGGTAGGAGGACAGCGACAGAGACGTGGTGAGCCCTGCCCCAGCCCTCCCGCTGCCCCTGCCAGAACTCAGCTGTGACCGTCTCTCCCACCATCAACATAACCATAGCTGTGCTTATCTGCTGCTGCCTATCCTATTGATATTGGGAACCTTGGTGAGCCCTACCCTGCAACTGTCCCCCTCATCACTGAGAGCCTTGTGGAGCTTCCACCTGCCCTCATCACCATGGGATTCTTCTTGAGCTGTAGCTTATCCTCCCTCACCATGGTTGAAGCCACACCCGACTCCACAGAGTGTGAGGTTTGGTGAGCTTACCTCACCCTCCCACTCTCGTGGGAGCCTTTCTCACCCACAACCCATGCCCCTACCATTGCTGCAGTATGGTTTGGATAACTGTATTGCTAATTTCTACTGGTCTGTGAAAGAAGTAGTTAATACTCAAACTTTATTTATTTATTTTTGCAGGACTAGGGTTTGAACTCACAACCTTGCACTTGCCAGGCAGGCATGTGTGCCACAGAGCTATTTCCCAGTCCCCTGAAACTTTATTTTTAACTGTTCTTTTTCTTTTTAATTTCATATAATGTTTTTAAAAACTAATTTTGCAGCTTTATATCTGGTAATTTGAACAACTAATTTGTTGCAATACAACATACATAAAATTCCTATTACTTTAATACAATTTTGTATCATTCCTAAATATTTTTCTTTTTAGTTTTTCTCCTTAAATTTTATTAATTTTAATGAGAAAGAAATAATAATGAAAAATAATATGTTTCAAAACACATTAGTAGGGTAGTTACAATAATCTAAATACTTTCTAACCATTTTGTATTCTTGTAAAAATTCAGAGTGAAAATAACAAAAATAGAGACTCAGAAAATAATATCAAAAATAAAAAAGTTGATTTAAAAATTTTTTTTCTTGTTTCAGAACTTTTGTTTGTTTGTTTATTTATTTATTTTTATGGCCAGCTCAGCCTGCCCTGAAGGCAGTGGTCTAAGGCGCCTGCAGCCACCTAAGCTTTCCTAAGCAGGCGCCTTAGACCACTGAGCCATCCTGCTGGGCCCCAAAAAAGTTGAATTTTGAAAAGATATATGAGACTGATATACCTTTTAGCTGCACTAAGGAAAAAAAAAGATACTCATTTGAAACATTACAACTGAGAGAAATACAAAGAATTATAGGAGAATAACATAAGTAATTACCTGCCAATAAAATAACCTATGAGAAATTGATAAATTTCTAGAAATAAATCTATCAATACAGAATCATGAAATAAATCTGAACAGACCAATAATGACTAAGAAGATTGAATCTGTAGTCAGAATCTCCCACCAAAGAAAAACTCAGGACATAATGATCTTACAGCTGAGTTCCACCAAGTATTTGGACAACTAATTCTCAAAATTTTCCAATAAATTATATTGGAAGAAATGCTTCTAAGGTTACAAAGCTAGCACTGTCCTAATGCCAAAGCCAGACAAAAACAGTATAAGAAAAAAGTTCCTGGTAGTATTTCTAGTTAACATAGATACAGAAATCTTTCTTTCTTTCTTTCTTTCTTTCTTTCTTTCTTTCTTTCTTTCTTTCTTTCTTTCTTTCTTTCTTCCTTCCTTCCTTTTCTTGTTTCAGAACTTTTGTTTGTTTATTTATTTTTTTATGGCTGGCTCAGCCTGCCCTGAGGTGGGCAGCATGTGGTGCCAGGGATCGAACCGTGGTCCCTGCAGCCGTCCAAGCTTTCCTAAGCAGGCGCTTTAGACCACTGAGCCATCCTGCCGGGCCCACAGAAATCTTTTTTTAAAAACATACATATATATATATGTATATATATATATGTATATATATATATATATATATATATATATATATATATATTTAGTACAGGGTCTACAGGGCTATAGAAATCTTGAAGAAAAGACAAGAAGACAACTAGTTTAACAGCGCCTAAAAAGTCATGTACAAGCCGGGCGTGGTGGCGTACGCCTGTAATCCCAGCACTCGGGAGGCTGAGGCAGGAGGATCGGTGTGAGTTCCAGACCAGCCTGGGCTACAAAAGTGAGCTCAAGGCCAGCCTGAACCCATAGTGAGACCCTGTCTGAAAAAGACAAAAAAAAAAAAAAAAAAAGTCATGTACAACGATGAAGTGGAATTATCCCTGAGGTGTGAGAATGGTCTAACACGAAAATCAAGCTTAATCCATGACATTAACAGATTGCCATGTCTGAATACGGAAAAAATCTTATCGTTTAACCTCTTATGCATCAACGAGTTAGGTCAGCAAGAACTTCATTTACCACAAGGAAGGGCACATATCACAAGCCCAGCATTAGCACCATCATCCATAGAGGAGCAGTACTGCTAACATCCAGAAAAGACATCAGTTCTCTTCAACATTATACTGGAAGTCCTAACCAGAGCAATTAGGCAAGAAGGAGAAGAGGTGAAGCCTTGAAAGGACAAAATAAGACTGTTGCAAGGAGCATGATTATATAGCTGCTTATAATTGATTATATGGTGTGGTGGTGCATGCCTGTAATCCCAGGATTGAGGAGCCTGAAGCAGGAAGATCATTGTGCTTTTAAGGACAGCCTGGGCTACACAGCAATACCTCATCTTGAAAAAAATGCTTATGAATAGATGCTACCAGAAGATAAAAGCAGTATCCTAAAAACTAGAACATTGGTGAAGTAAATTGAAAAAAGAGGAAAACGGAAAGGTAGTCCATGTTCATGGATTGCAAGAACATTGATTAAAATGTCCATATTATCTAAGTAAAACACTTATTCAGTGCAATTCCTGTGAATGAAATTCCTAGCAAAATTTGAGAAAATCCGAAAACATGGGTGAATGTGAGGCAATAACATGTCTGCGCTGGTGCCAGCCGTCGTCCCTGGCCCCTGGAAGACCACTACTGTGGTTATTTTCCTTTATGGATTGGGAGATACCGGACCTGGAAGGGCTGAAGTCTTTGTTGGTATCAGAAGTTCACATTTCAAATGTATTTGCTCACATGCTCCTGTTATGACTGCAACATTAAATATGAACATGGCTATGCATTATTGGTTTGACATTATTAGGCTTTGAATGGATTCTCAGGAAGATGAGCCTGGAATTCAGTGGGCAGCCAAAATGTAAATGCTTTCATAGACCAAGAGGTGAAGAAGACGTTCCATCTAACAGAATGATTTTCAGAGGATTTTCTCCGAAAGGGGAGGAGCTTTGTCTTCATACACTGTCCTCACCAGCCAGCAGAAGCTGATGGGTGGCCCTGCACTAAACTGCTGGCCTCCACTTTGGGCTTCATTTCCACAGGGTCTTATCAGTGATGTTAACGAAGATATTTCTAGTCTCCAGTTCCATGGAGATCCCAACCCTTTAGTTTTCTAATGTTTGGTTTTCTTACTGCTGAAAAACTAAAAATGTTGGTAAATCCAGCCAGTGTCACCTTCAAAACCTTTGCAGGCATGACACATGATTCCTCTCCACAGGAAATGATGGAGCTCAAGCGGTTCATTGGTATGCGCCTGCCTCAGGGGGACTGAGGTTGCTGAGAGGCCATGCGTAGATGTGTACCAGCAGTGCCATAATAGAGTACACATTTCTCCCCAAGCCCACTCTTACAACTTCTCATGTTTGCAGTGTTAAAATGTTTTCAAATACTCATCAATGACATATAATAACTAAGGTTTCCTTATGGGGAATTCATTTGTTTTATTTTATTTTATTTATTTATTTTTTGTGGGACCAGGGTTTGAACTCATGACCTTGCACTTGCCAGGCAGGCACTTGTGCCATGGAGCTATCTCCCTGGCCCATTATGGGGAATTTATGATGTTTAAAGTTTCTATACATGTATGTGGATAATGTGATCCAGAATATACTAATATTAAAATAGATGAGGCAGTTAGGTTCTTTTTGTCAAATGTAATTCAGCAAAATAAAATAACAGTGCAATGAGATTTTTCTATTACACCATTTGAAAATTACCAGTATACTAGTAAAGATTTGTTCAGGTAAAATGAACAGTTAAGATAATAAATGATTTATGCATGCCATAACTTGGTTTTTGAAGTTTCTCAGTTGCCATGAAGTGTCTGTATTTTCTATGTGTGTTCATCATACATAACAGCTGTAGTACGTCAGAACGGGATGTTTCTACATCCTTCTTTTTTATGTATTTAGTACAAGGTCTACAAGGTCTCACTATGTATATCACACTCGCAGTGATCCTCTTGTTTTCAGCTCCTCTGGTGCTGGATTACAGGTTTGCACCACATTGGCCAGGCTCAAGCACCATTCACCTTGTCCCAGGGTCGGGGCTGGCACGGCAAGATAGTGACGGAACTCTAGCAGCTGTGCTCTGCCTAAGCAGGCACTTTAGTCTGCTGAGCTTTCAGGCTGGCCCCAACTCTTCTCTCTCTCTCTCTCTCTCTCTCTCTCTCTCTCTCTCTCTCTCTCTCTCCTCTCTTGCTCTCAGTAGCAGGGATCGAACTCAGGACCTTTAACTTGCCAGTCAAGGGCTTATGCCACTGAGCTATATCCCTGGCTTTTTTGTTTTGTTTTACCTTTTGAGACAGGGTCTTGCAATGCAATTCAGGCTGGTCTGTATAACCCAGGCTAGACGCACATTCATGAATGTCCTCCTGCCTCAGCCTTCCAAGTGCTGGGGTTACAGGCATGCACCATCACGCTGGACTATTACAATACAGCTTTAAAATGTAACAAAAACCTATGCTTAGTATTTCTCAACTGTGTTAAATTTTCTGCTGTGTTTAAACTTGCCAGAACAATGTTAAAAATGCATCTTTAATGTGCTAATTGATCATGGAAGTAATCTAGCAACAAACTACACAGGATATCTATAATGAAGCCATATGTTTACTTCACAATTAAAAAATGTAAGCAATTGTTTAATAAGTCATTTTGCTTTATCTTGAAGAACTGTACACTTAGTTCAGTTATACAAGTCAGGAAGATCTTATTTATAGCAAGAGCTAAGCTGTTGAAAAGTTATCTTATAATGTGGAACAGTATAAATGTTTTTCATAATTTCTATTATTGTAAAATAAGACCTAATTCTGATTTAAAAAATCCCAGCCGCAGGTGAGATGGCTCAGCAGTCTGAAGTGCCTGCTTAGGCTAGCTCAGGCAAACACAGGGAGCACAGTTCCATGTGACACCACGTGCTGCACCAGCCCCACCCCCAGGGCAGGCTGAGCAGACAATAATAATAATAATAATAATAATAATAATTTAAAAACCCAAAACCGGATGTGGGGGCACATGCCTGTAATCCCAGCACTTTAGAGGCTGAAGCAGGAGGATCAGTGCAAGTTCAAGACCAGTCTGGGCTACAAAATTGAGCTTAAGGCTAACCTGAACTGTATAGTGAGACCCTGTCCCAAAAAGACAAAACAAAGAAACAACAAACAATAAACAATCTCAGGCTTTCACAGAGAGCAAATTGGTGAAGCAATGACCATGATTTGTGACTCAACCAGATGGCTGACACTGACAACAGTTCTACAAAGCACTGTATGTGGTTTCAAAGTAAACTCTGAGGGGATTTGATTGACCTTGGCAGATACAAAAGTTACATGTTTTGTAATACAGGTCTTGCTTTAACTTGCCCTTAACCACCCAGCAGAAAAGTTTAACTGTGAGGCATAAAATGTAAAGCTGGATTAATATGCTAAGCTGTAAAAGGCTTAAATCAACAGCTTCCATCACTGCCAGTTTTGCCAATAACTCACTGCAATTATGGAACATTGGATTATATATACAACTACTTTCTCTTAGCTCAATAGAAGAAATTTTTTTTGTACCAATAATGATTAGAAAAATTATCATGTCTACACCCTGTACTCTGTATAACTACTAGGAGGACAACAATATGCATTGTATCAAATACTGGAAAGGTACCATTAACGTGTTTTGAAACTGTCACATGGTTATTTCTTAATAAATGCAATAAAAAACGATAAACAACAAACAAAAACAAGACAAAAAACCCCAAAGACAAAAACAAAAAAACCAAAACAAACAAAAACCCCTCTCCAAAATCCTGAAACATGTGTGGAACCACAAAAGACTCCAAATCTACAGAAAAATTATGAGCCCAAAGGGTTTACTCTAGATGCAGCTAGAAATAGAACATTTTCTCATTTGAAACTATAGGGCCGCGCCAGCAGGTGGAGCCCGCGCCGCTTGGAGCCCTATTGCCCGCCGCCGCGGCCAGGACAGGAGGTCCGAGCGCGCGACCAACGGCGGCGGCGGCGCGGCGCATTGTCCTGCAGAATGGGCGGAGGATTGGCCATCTAGCTTGCACTGCCCGCGGACCGCCCGCTGGGCAGCCAAGTTCCCTGCTGCGGAGGCAAAGGCCCGAGGAGGCGGCTGCATGGGGCTTCAGGCGGCACCCTCCTGCCATGGCCAAGGTCCAGGTGAACAATTGTCCAGGTGAACAACCCGTGCCCCTTCTACAGCCCGTTTCAGTTCGAGATCACCTTTGAGTGCATGGAGGACCTGAGCAAAGATTTGGAGTGGAAAATTATCTATGTGGGCTCTGCAGCAAGTGAAGAATATGATCAAGTTTTAGACTGTGCTTTAGTGGGCCCTGTTCCTGTAGGAAGACATATGTTAGTATTTCAGGCTGATGAACCCAACCCCGGACTCATTCCAGATGCAGATGCAGTTGGCATCACTGTGGTGCTAATTACTTGCACCTATCAAGGTCAAGAATTTATTAGAGTCGGCAATTATGTAAATAATGAATACATTGAGACAGAATTAAGGGAAAATCCACCAGTAAAGCCAGACTTTTCTAAGCTTCCAAAAAATATTCTGGCATCTAATCCCAGAGTTACAAGATTTCACATTAAGTGGGACGATAACAGAGAAACTGGAAGATGCAGAGAGCATTAATGCAAATCTACAGTCATTTCTGTCAACAGATGCTTTACCTTCAGGGTCAAAGTGGAGCTCCACGTCAGAAAACTCACTGAATGTCGTGTTAGAATCTCACATGGGCTGCGTGTGACCACCTGCCATCCCTTTAGTATGAATTAAACTATTTAAGCCAGAACTATTTCCCTGAAATTCCATCAGTACATAGTCAAGACACAGTGTGAAGAATCTCATCCTGTAGAAAGTTTGTAAGAAAACCAGCATTTGAGCAAACTGTGGAATATAAATACAACTATTTTTAAGTTAAAAAAAAAGAAAGAAAGAAAGAAAGAAAAGAAACTATAGGCTGGGGAGATAGCTCAGTGGCTTAGGTGCCAGTCTGGCTAGTGCAGCACCCTGAGTTTGATCTGTGATGCAAGAAAAAAAATCTACAAAGACCAGAAATTATATTAGAAACCTACAGTAGCTATGCATGGTGGTGCACACCTATGATACCAGCACTTGGGAGGCTGAGTCAGAAGTATCATGACAGGCTTGAGACCTCCCTTGCCACAAAGTGAGCTCAAGGGCAAGGCCAGCCTGAACTGCCTAGGCAGAATCTGTTTTAAAAAGCCCAACAGACATACAAACAAGCCCTCCCAAAACAAAAGCAAACAAAAGCGTAGGGGCAAGTTCTGCAGTTACATCAAAGATTCCAACTTCTTCTAGTGACTTTTATGCAGTGTATTTCCCCTTGATATAATGGTTTTACCATGTCTGGGGGAGTTTAAGAAAGATAGGGACCAAGACAGAAGAATGAGTAAAAATGCAATAAAAGTAAGTGCGGAGGAGTAAGGATGATCACTCCCAGTTTAGGAAAGTGGAGACCTCAGGAGAGGAGGGACAAAAAGAGATGCAAAGAAAAAGAATATTGAAGTGAACCAGGAAGGGAGGGGCGAGTGTTCATTAAAAATATTAAATTGAGAGAGACTTGAAGAAAGGAAGAATGTAAGGAGGAAAGAAAGATGCAAAGAAAAGATTAATGTGGGGGAAGAAAAGAAAGGTAAGAAGGCTGGCCAGATAGTTCAACAGACTAAAGCGCCTGCTTAGGCAGGCTGCAGCGGCGGAGTTCGATCCCAAGCATGCACCTGAGGTATGCTGAGATGGTGACTGAGACTGGGTGAGGTGGTGTGCACCTTAATCCCAGCACTTCGGAGGCTGAAAACGGGAGAAATATCGTAAGTCCGATTTGTGTAGTGAAACCCTGTAGACCCTGTACTAAGTACATAAAAAAATTAAATAAAGGTAAAAAAAGAAAATTATTTTTATTATTCTTTTAAAAGAATTTTTTATTTTATCTATTTATTATCATTATTTTTTTTGTTTCAGAACCTTTACCTGCCCATTCACTCATCTCCATGGCCGGCCCAGCCCGCCCCGAGGGCAGGGCCGGCGCAGCATGTGGCGCCGGGGATCGAACCACGGTCCCCGAAACTGCCCAAGCTCTTCCAAGCAGGCGCCCCAGACCACTGAGCCATCCCGCTGGGCCCCAAAAGAAGAAAATTATTAACCCAACAGAATAAGCAAAGCCAATCAAAGCAGCAAGGAAAATTTAAAGTAAGAAAAATTTGCTGTTGTCCACAGTTCCACAGTACTGACCATTCAGAGGACAGAAATGTGCTGTGTGATCCTGCTAGGTTCGCAGCAGCCTCTGTGCAGGCTATCAGGGCGATGCTGTCCTCTAGGAGAGGGGGCCCTGGGATGCGTAGTGAGCTGATACCGTTCTGGATGTGCACCTCCCTTACTGTGATTGTCACTATTGCAGCCAGCCAGTTACTGTAGCACCCTTGGGCAGGGAGCGCCCGAGGTTGCTCTCAGACCTGTGTACAGTTGGCTCCCTCCAGAACTTGCCCAGCTTCCTTCCTCTGTTTCACACTGCTGCTGCCTGTTGCCTGCTGGGCATTGGGTGTGAGGAGCACCATGATCCTGCTGTAAGCCAGGGCTGCTTGGCTGTTTATGGTGCAGAACCAAAGCCCTGGTGTGTCAGGCTCATGCCACGCAGGCACTTGCAGTCCTTTGTATTTATGGTTGAGTTTGGCTTTTCAGCAGCACAAGAGTGCAGCCTAGGTGGTCTGAGCTCTAGCCTTGTGCAGAATTCCCTGTTTCTTCCCATTTGCTGGCAGTCTGCTATAGGATGGATCTGCTCTTGTTGTGTGCTGTGCCTTTAGCAGTAAAGTGACCTGAGAACTTTCTGCTGCTGGAGTTTTCCCCAGGCCTTTGAAATAAAGCAGTGTCCATGCTCAAACACTTCTGTTCCATCTCGCTCAGGAACATAGCATGGCACTGATTCAGCTTGTTCACCAACCTCTGCTTCCCAATGATGCTTCAGCGTTTTCTAAGCGGGGCTGCTGGCTGCTCCTTCTTGGGCCAAGTGCCATGCTGACCTCTTGGCTGCTCTCCTATAATTTATTCATTGAGTTTTATATTTACTCAGACTTTGTCCTATAGATTCATTGTGTTTAACCATCAATTGTTTGTTTATGTATTTTTATATTCTTGTGACGCTATTTTGTGGGTGATGTGTGTACAGAACGTTATTTATTTCTTGCAAGTTTGAGCTAAGTACAATATCATTTTTCTTTTTTTTTCTTTCTGTCTTTTTGAGACAGGGCCTCACTATGTAGTTTAGGCTGCACTTGAGCTCACTTTTGTAGCCCAGGCTGGCCTGAAACTAACACCAATCCTCCTGTCTCAGCCTCCAAAGTGCTGGGATTATAGGAATGCATCACCATGCCCAGCTACTATATCATTTTACATATGAATCCTGAGCTATAATTTGCACCATATTTCTGGGACAATAGATGGCATGTCTCCTCTTTCATCTCTCCCTGTTTATAACAATATTTCAGGTTTAGTTTCTCTCTCTTTCTCTCTCTCTCTCTATATATATATATTTTTTTTTTTGTTTTTTTTTTTTGTTTTGTTTTTGGTGGGACTGGGGTTCAAACTGATGACTTCAGACTCAGCAGGCAGGCACTTGTGCCACAGAACTATCTCCCCAGCCCCTTAATCTCAATATTACTGTTTCTTTTTTATTTATTAAAGAGAGTAGAAATTATAATTAAAACAGAAAAAAGTACAAGTGATAATGAATTTCACTTAGCAAAGTAACAAGGATTTCACAGTATTTTTTTTTTTTTTTGTCTTTTTGAGACAGGGTCTCGCTATGCAGTTCAGGCTAGCCTTGAGCTCACTTTTGTAGCCCAGGCTGGTCTCGAACTCACACCTATCCTCCTGCTTCAGCCTCCCAAGTGCTGGGATTACAAACGTGCGCCACCACGCTCGGCTAGTATTTGTTACAATAAATAAATAGTGCTGTCTTCCAACCAGTTACTCCTATTACCAGATATATGCATGTAAAATTGAAGGAGAAAGAAAAAAAGAAACACATGTAAAAAACAAGGAGAAAGTACACAAAACTTAACAGAGGAGACAAAACAAATGAAAGCATTAACTGCTTCTTTCCATAGACCAGCAGAAATGCACAGTACAATTATCCAAACCATTGTGTTCATGCACGTATGTAAACTTCACTCCCCCGCTCTGTCTCCTTCCCTGCTCCTCAACTCTGCAATGCTTTCCTTTTGAAAGCAGATTTGTTTTTCAGAATAGGGGATTGAACTCAGGTCCTTACATTTGCCAGGCACGTGCTTAATCTACTGAGCTATCTCCCCAACTCATTTGTTCCCTTTTGAATAAGTACATTCCCCTTTCCCAGTATCTATCACACCCTTCAGATTTCATTTTTCTCTTTTAGATTCTCACAGTAAGAGACAGCATCGTATTTACACATGCAGGTCTGATTTATTTCACTTAAGAATATGTTCTCTAGTTGTGCCCACTTCTAACAAAAGACTCACATTTATCCTGCTGCATAGCTAAATAATACTCTATTGTGTAGAAACACCATGTCTTGCTTATGCATTCTTCAGTTGATGGCCATTTGCATTGTTTTCATGATTTAGCTATGACCAGTTGTGCTGCTGTAAACATGGGTGCACATACATCGCTGTGGTGTGAGCATTTTAGTACTTCTGATAGACATACCCAGGAGAGGAATAGCTGGCTTAAATGGGATCTCCAGTCGTAGCTTTTGAGGGAGTCTCCACACTGCTTTTCACAGTGGTTGTACCAGTCTTTCCTCACACCAACAGTGCAGCAGTTTCTGTCCACAGCATCTCCAGCAATCATTGTTGGCTGACTTCTTGATGTTAGCCATTGTTTCTGGGTGAGATGGAATCTCAGTGTTGTTCTAATTTCTCAAACTACCGATGATGTTGAACATTTTTAAATATATTTACTTGCCGTTTGAATTTTCCTCTGAGAAGCAGATATTCATCTCAGATTTTCATTTTTGTGTTGAGTCTATGAACTTGGGGAGCCTGACATTTTTAAATTCTGTATATGCTCTAGGTAGAAGGCATTTGTCTGAGGGACAGTCACCTGAAACTTTTTCCCGGTTTGTGGGCTTTCTTTTAACTCTGTTGGAGATTTACCTTAAAGTACAGAAATTTTTAAAAAGTTGTGACCCCAGTTTTCATTCTTTTGAGTATTTCCTGTGTATTTTGCTTTTGTTCATGAACCCTCTACCTTCCCCTATATCTTTAACATTTTGATGTACATTTTCCTCCAGGAGAGTCAGTGTTTCTGTTTTACTATTTAAATCTTTGATCCATTTTGACTGTAGCTTTGTGCATGGTGAAAGGCATGGGGCTAGCTTTAGTCCTTGACTTCTGGAAAGCCAGTTTTCCACATAATTTGTTAAAGATGCTATCTTTCTTCCAGTAAGCATGTTTGACCCCTTTATCAAAGATAAGGTTGCTGAGTGTGTTTGAACTTGTGTGTGCATCTTCCAATGGGTTCCACTGGTCATCAGGTCCATGTCTATGCCAGCACCATGCTGATTTTATCACAGTAGATTTACGGTATAATTTGTGGCCAGGGATTGTGACAACTCCTACATGTCCTTTCTTTCCAGGATTGCTTCTGATATTCTACATCTCTTGTGGTTCCAAATGTGAGGAACTTTTACTCTAGGTCTCTGTAAGTTATACTAATGGACTTTTTTTATTGGGATTGCACTGAATCTGTATAACAATTTTGGGAGCATGGCCATTTTTACAGTGCTGTGTCCTCCTATCCAGAAGCATGAAATATTTTTTCCATTTTTTCAAATCCACTTCAAGTATTGCTGATGTTTGCCTCTCCTCTCCTCTCCTCTCCTCTCCTCTCCTCTCCTCTCCTCTC